>JBBDGP010001179.1:3000000-3226850 GCA_037952835.1 Lithobates septentrionalis | reverse complement strand
AGCGTGGCTCTCTGGTGGTGCGGGTACAGCGTGGCTCTCTGGTGGTGCGGGTACAGCGTGGCTCTCTGGTGGTGCGGGTACAGAGTGGCTCTCTGGTGGTGCGGGTACAGCATGACTTTCTGGTGGTGCGGGTACAGCGTGGCTCTGGTGGTGTGGGTACAGCGTGGCTCTCTGGTGGTGCGGGTACAGCGTGGCTCTCTGGTGGTGCAGGTACAGCATGGCTCTCTGGTGGTGTGGGTACAGAGTGGCTCTCTGGTGGTGTGGGTACAGCGTGGCTCTCTGGTGGTGCGGGTACAGCGTGGCTCTCTGGTGGTGCGGGTACAGCATGGCTTTCTGGTGGTGCGGGTACAGCGTGGCTCCCTCTCTGGCTTCCCCCAGCACAGTACTCTCTTTTTCTCCTCCTGTAACCCCCCCCCAGCAGAGTGCATGCATGCTGGGGGCTGTAGCATGATGTCTGTGGACACACAGGGCCGTCATTCTTCAGGGATTACTCTTCCCATAATGCCCCCAGAGTCTTCTGATTGGCCCTCTGCTGTGGCCAATTATGGGGAGGGAAACAGCGGGGAGGAAGCTGGGCAGCGGCACGGTGAAACCAATTAGAACCGCTCTCTCTCTTTCCTCTCTTCGGCTGACAGAAAGAGGAGGGGGCGAGCGGGGGATATACACAGACAGCCCACATCTCTCCTCTCCCTTTCACAATACTGCTGCTCCATTTACCAGAGAACTCCCCCGCTCGCCCCCCCCCCCTCCCCTTTCTGTCAGCTGAACGGAGAAGAGAGAAGAAAGAGAGAGAGCGGCTCTAATTGATTTTGCCGTGCTGCCGCCCAGCTTCCTCCCTGCTGTTTCCCTCCCCCTGATTGGCCACATCAGAGAGAGAGAATCACAGCTTTACGGGGGCGGCTTGACAGCTCCTGATTTAACTGCTTTCTGGCCCCATCTGCAGCCGCGAGGCCACTGCACTCCCAAGCTGTACTCTCTTGATGTGCCCTGCTGTGCGGGAGGAGAGCGGGTGCCGTTTTTGTGTGGGGGGGGCTTTTTGCCGCCCTAGGCCTGGGCCTTGTTGGCCTAGGCCAAAACACAGCACTGGTACACACTAATAATAGCATTAATAACGCTAAAACTTCCAGTGAAGCAAAGAGTGATTACCTATTTGCCAAATTCAACAATACCATTGGGCAGCAGTCTTGGTCAAGGTTATATGGTGATTCTCCAAAATAAAAAAGAGGCTCATTCCCTTCAATTGGCATTTTTAGATTTAACATTATTTCATCAGGACAGCAAAATTTAGGCTAAGAATTACACAAAACCTACGGCAGGCAATTCTCTTTTACATCACCAAAGCTGCCACCATCCTAGGTGGATCTCAAACATCCCCAAAAGCCAATTTTGCCGTCTGCCTAGAAACTGCACCAGACAATCAGATTATATTACAGAAGGGTCCCTTTTAAAACAAAAATACATTGACAAAGCTTTTCCACCAAAAGTGATTGATGAAGCTTTCGATCTCTACATGTCGGAGCATCCTACATGTACTAGAAATTTGGACAAGTCCACGTTACAACCTGTTAGATTCGTGACACAGTTCCATACCTGATACAAAACTATGGAACGTATCCTAAATAGACATTGGCCCATCTTACTTCAGGATCCGCAACTTAAATCCATCATTACTCCGAGACCCAAATTCACATACCGCAAAACCAGAAATATTAAAAATTTGATAGCACCTAGCAAACTTATATCTGAATTAGGTCCCAAGACAATATTCCCATGTCTTATCCCTTTGGTTGGGATGTATCAGTGTCGCAAAAAAATATGTTTGACATGTAACCATGTTACACATGGCCAAAAAGGAGTTTACCCACAAGGGCAAGACATACCAGATCAGCAGTTTTTTCAATTGTTCCACGGAATTTGTAATTTACTACTTAACTTGTCCTTGTGGGCTCTATTATGTGGGAAGAACTATACGCACTCTGAGAAAAAGATTTGGGGAGAACCGTCATCTCGTGGAAGCAGGAGACGACACCCACAGTGTTCCCTTACATTTTCTTCGCAATCATGATCATTCTTCCTCTGGCCTTAGGGTTTGGATCATTGAGTCCATTACAGGTACGTTCCCACTGGCAGAGCGTTTTAAACGCCTCTGCCAGAGGGAAACGTACTGGATATACACTTTGCACTCTCTTGCCCCAGGCGGGTTAAATGAGGAAATTGAGCAGCCTAGTTTGATTGTTTCCCCCCCCCCCATCTGTCAATGTATTCCATTATGTATCAGTATCATTAATATTTCCATTATTATATTTAATCAATTTTATATTTATTTTTAAAAGTATTTTCATTTTCATTATTATTTTTATTTTTATGTTTATTTATTTCTATTTTCATTTTTTTTTTCATAATTTTTGATTTTTATTTTTACCCTTATTTTCATTTGTATTATTATTAATTTTCATTTTTATTATTATTAATTTTCATTTTTATTATTATTCTTTCATTTCATTTTTATTTTATTTTTCACATTTACATTTACATATCCATTATGTAAAAAATCCATGAGTCATCCCTTATCGTTAGCTGAGGTTATGTGTTCTTGGAACATCTCTTATGCGGGTAATGCGGTTGTCCATGTCACTTCCCCAATTATCTATATTATCCATTATTACTCATATTATTCACATTGCTTTTATATAATCCTTTTTTTAATATTGTTTTTTTATACATTGTCATATTTTAGTAATTCCAGTAGTTGTTTTCTAACGCATCCTTCCTAGGTAGCTATAATGTCAGCCTGAGCGATTGCAGCATAATTCGGAGCGTTTTTTCCACCAATCAGCGACATCCATCAGTCTTTATATTCTAGCCCAATCACGTTATACGTTAGGCCTGAGGAAGGAGCGTAGCTCCGCAAACGCGTCGCCTACACGTCCTGTCGCCCGGAAGTGACCTCATCTCCCTGGCTCCCTGGTGCTCAGCGTGCGTTCCAGCGACAGGAAGCGACGGCTTCCACCGCCGAGCCTGTCCATCGGACACCAACGCCGTCCAGACCGGGACCATATAGACTTCAGAACACTCTGGCTACTTCGCCAACATGTTTTTAATCATGTACCTTTGTGAGTACCATCTTTTCTAGTCTTGCATAATAAACTTTATGGAATCTCTGCACTTAGAGTGGCGCCATGTGTTTTTAATTTTAAAATAAAAAATCTGTCAGTGAATACAGAAATTGTGATTTTCGGGATCACATTCCACACTGAGCAATCTGGTCTTCATAGGTTCATGGTCTCACCCCAATATCACTAACCCCATGAAAACAAAATTCTAAAAGTATGGGATACTGCTAAATGTAGGTTTGTGAAACCTAATAACTGGTCACCAAACACTTTTCTATAGCGCAACCCTTTTCTACCTCACTTTACTGTTAGGGAATATCCTGGAAAATCTATCCTAATTATGCACATGCGTATTATGCACAGACTCTCCCAAACTGATCTTTCTTTTACATAAGTAGCAGAGTGATATTCCCTATCTGGACCACAGTTTCTGGGAAGAAAACCTAGACAACTATTTTACCCTGCATGATGTGAGGTAAAGAAAAATTCATCCAAATGAAATTCATACACAGAATGGTTCTGTGCGTTACTGCAAGTTTAATGCTGTATAGTTCTGTGCATTACTGTAAGTTTAACGCCATATATTTAATTGCGTTACTGCAAGTTTAGCGCCATATATTTCATTGCGTTATTGCAAGTTTAATGCCATATAGAATGGTTCTGTTCGTTACTGCAAGTTTAACGTAGTATAGTTCTGTGCATTACTGCAAGGTTACGCCATATAGTTCTGTGTGCTACTACAAGTTTGACGCAGTATATTGTGGTATATTTTAGTGTATCCGTGTAGTGTCTCTGTGTCGTGAATACTCAAATTAAACTGCACCGAACACCACTTTCCATTGATTAAAGTGCATCCACATTTACGCATCTTTATTACATTTTGTTAATTATAACCCCCCACTCCCCCAAAAGGCAGACGTTCCCATGGCACTGTAAGGGGGACAGCAGCATATGTGTCCACAGGCAAAGGTGGACATGGTCAGTCCTCAGGCAGGGCATAATTTCCTCTGTTTAGTGATGTTGTCCGTGCTATCCAGCCATAGCATGCAGAGAAGGAGGTGGACTGGCTTACTAAACCGTCCTCATCCTCCTCATCCTTCATCATCCAAGCAGAGACTAGTGCGCAGTCCCCTGCAGCTGCCAGAGTGGCAAAACCTGCCTCCTTGTACACAGCTATTCCTGCCATAGCCCCAGCATCAGGCATGGAGGAGTCAGCTGAGTTATTCAGATGTTGGTTCTGACTTTGATGTTGAGGAAGACAGGAACATGAGCCTACAAAGAGGGGAGAACACTGGTACACAAATTGGCAGTCATGTTCCCCCAGTCACAGTTTATTGCCAAGTTGTCTCCAGTAGTAATGAGGATGGAGGAGATGATGATGATGACTCGACTAGGATACTGGATAGAGCAGAGGAGGAAAGTGAGAATGAGGCACAACCCCAACAAGGCAGCCATCATGGAAGAGTAGAGCCACTCTATTCCATCACACGGAGCTGTTATCTGCCGGCCCACTTCCCACAGCTCATCTGTCTGGGTCTTTTTCAGTACATGTGCAGCTGATCGCACTGTTGCTATTTGCAAACTTTGTCTCAACCGTGGCAAAAACACAAACCATTTGGGTACCACATGCTTGACAAGGTATTTAACCTCCCACCACTCAGCCAAGGCAAGAGCACCTAAAAGCCACACAAAAGAGGCACAAATCTGTCCCTCCTTCTTACTCACCTAAGTCTGTCCCTGCTATACCTCATGACCTCTGAGCAGCCTCCACTGACAGGGATGATGGTATAGCACAGGATGTCCCAGGTCCTTGCAGCACACCTGCCAGCAGCACACCACCAGCTGTAGACTATAGCTGGCAAATTTCCCTGCCCCATCTGCTGCAGCGACATGCTCAGCATCTAAATGCAAGCTTGTCAAAGCTGCTGGGTCTATAACTTCTGCCTTTCTGCCTGGTGGATTCTGCCCCCTTCCGTGAATTTGCAGAATGTGCTGTACAACAAAGGCAGGTTCCCAGTCACTATTTCTTTTCAGGTAAGGCCATTCCATCTCTCTACCATAACGTGGAAGGCAATTTTGTGGCATCGTTGGGCAAGGCAGTCAGCCGCAGAGTCCACGTTACTGCTGACACGTGGTCCAGCAAGCATGGGCAGGGATGATACATTTCATTCACAGCACACTGGGTAACTCTGCTTGCAACTTGGAAAGATGCAGGACAGGGCTCAGTGCTGCAGCTTGTTGTGCCCCCACTTCTTCATACATCTGGTGATGATGCCAGATTTATCAGCTCTACCCCCTCCACCTCCTCCCCCGTGCCCTCCTCTGCTGAATAAGCGCCATGATGGGGCGTGAAACATGTTAGCTGTCTTTCCTGTTCCTCCCTGTACATGAGGTGACTGCATTTGGATTTTATTTCTTCATATCAATAAAGATGTCTTCTATGGTGTGCGGCCGTCCAGGATATTTTTCTCTTTCCTCAAGCTTGTGCAGAGCCAGCACCTGTGAGTTCCATTAGGGCGGGTGTCTTGATACGGATTTGAGAGATTGGAGCGGCAATCTTTTGCCCTCCACTGCTGAATCGTCCTATGAACCTCAAGTACCCCCTAAGCATTCAAAGGGCTATTCAATAAGTCAGGCTAAAAGGTGCCATGCAGTGCTTCAGCTGGTGTGTCTAGGGGACAGGAACCACACCAGAGCAGAGATTCTTGCAGCTCTGCAGGGACAGGTCCAGAGGTGGTTCACGTCATGAAAGCTGGAGCCAGGAATGGTGGTGTGTGATAATGGCACAAACCTCCTGTCTGCCCTTAGACAGGGAAAGTTGACACATGTGCCATGCCTGAATACTCAATTTTGTGGTGCAGCGTTTCCTAAATAGGTACCCAGGTTTGCAAGATCTACTAAAGCAGGCCAGAAGAGTGTGTAGCCATTTTAGGCGGTCATACACAGCCAGTGCTCAGTTGGCTGAAATTCAGCAGGAATTCCACCTGCCCGTAAACCCCCTGATTTGTGACATGCCCACCAGGTGAAACTCAATTTTGGCAATGCTGCAGTGGCTGCACATGCAGCAGAGGGCTGTCAACGAACACCTGTGTGAGTATGGTACAACGACAGGCTCAGGCCGGCTCTGGTTTTTTTCCCCATGCCAATGGCTGCTCATAAAGGATACATGCACTGTACTGTCACCATTTGGGAAGGCAACAAGGATGGTGAGCCCTGACAATGCATGCATCAGTGACACAATACCTGTTGTGTTCCTGCTTGAACAGACTCTGCGTGGCATTATGGACAGGGCACTAGAGGCAGAACAGTGGGACGAAGAGGGGGACTTCCTTTCCTCTCAAGGCCCACTTTATGCAGACACCATTGTTCCTATGCCACAGAACATACAAGAAGAGAGAGAGGAAGAAGGGGAAGAGGAGGAGGATTCTGGCAGTTTCAGAGGCATTGAAGCAGAGGAAGACATACGTCAAACAGTAAGAGATGGTTTTTCATCTGCAGAACCCTTAGGAGTAGTTCGTGATTGGGAGGAGGCAGTTTCAGATATTGTAATCCTCATGCCTCTGCAAATTTAAGGTGCATGGGCTCCCTCATGCTTCAAAGCCTGCGAAAGGACCCAAGAATACGCAGCGTAAAGGAAAAGGATCACTATTGGTTGGCAACCCTCCTTGATCACCGTTATAAGGAGAAAGTCTCAGAACTCATCTCGTCCCCACAGAGAGTGCAGAAGATGAAATCTCTTGAGGACACCTTAAAGAGAACTTTATCAAATGCTTTTCCCAACTCTGGTAGGTTACAGTGTAAAACGTAGTTTTGAGGCTTCTGTTGGTCAAGAAAGGAGCGGTGGAAAAGGCGGCCGCATAAGTGATGCATTTCTGATTTTTTTTAGTCCCCAGGGCTGTCAGCTTCCACATCCCATCGGCAGCGTCTGCATCACATGGTGGACGATTATCTAGGGGGCGAAAACAGAGATGGAGAGTTTTCCAGTTGACGATCCACTGGCTCATCGAGGATAGACCACTGGTCAGAACTTGCCCAGTATGCTATTGAGCTGCTGGGCTGTCCTGCATCCAGCATGCATTCTGAACAGGCATTCAGTGCTGCTTGAGGTTTTGCTACTGATCATAGAACACGTCTGTCCGCAGACTCCGTGGACCGTCTGACTTTTATCAAAATGAATCAGTCCTGGATTAACTATGAAGCCCCTGATGCCAATGTCGCTGATTAAGTGTTTTTGGCATGTGGAATCTCTAGGCTGCCTAGTGTTGTGGGTGTTGAGTTCATCTGGAAGAATGTTTTTGGTGTAGGTTTCATGGGCACAATTAACACCCAAAGACCAATTTTTCCTCACCTGTGTGCATATCATTACAATTTTTGACAGCAGGGCCAATTCTTGCTTTCGTCAAGAGTACCTCTATAGTGTTAAGGTGTGAAGGGGCCACCCACACCCAAAGAACAATTTTCCCGCACCTGTTTGACAGGTGCATGTCTTTCCAATTTTTGACAGCAAGGCCAATTCTTGCTTTCATCAAGAGTACCACTATAGGGTCATGCTGTGAAGGCGCCACCGACACTCATAGAACAATTTTTCCGCACCCGTTACAGATGTAGAAATCCAAAGTCTGTGGTAGAGACACCAGAATTTATCCAAAAAAATCTCTAATCTTGTTCCATGTGCACTACATTGTGGCCTCATCATACAGACTGGCTCCCCAAGCCGTTGCTTACAAAGTAAAGAAAGATTGCAGGAAAAATTTAATTTTTTGGGCTTTATAAATGTAATTATTGCTGCAGCAGCTTCTATACACAGTACAGATGTTCCACTTTACAGGAGGACTAAGGGGACCCCCCAGGCACTATATTGAGAGGAATTTTTCAATTTTATACTTTCACCTTAAGAATCAATAAATCACTGCTCATTTAAAAACTACATTTTTTACATTTTTTTTTCATTGATACATGTCCCCCAGGGCAGTACCCGGACCCCCATAACCATTGTATGCCCAATTACTTGCATATAAGCCTTCAAAATGGGCACTTTTGATTTTTCATGTTCGGGTCCCATAGATCTCAATGGGGTTTGTTATTTGGTTCCGAACGTACCCGATGTTCGAAAGTTCTGATGCGAACCGAACAGGGGGTCGTTCGGCCCATCCCTACCCCCAATATATCCCAACACCTTTGAACTTTAGATTTTTTTTTCAAAGCAGTGCAAGAAATGGACTTTAATGTTTAAATTTGGTGATTGGCCAGGTATTTAAATTACTGTGCACAAGGGGACCACAGAACCTGGAATACATAGTAATCATAGTCAACTTAAGGGCTAAATGACCATGGAGAAGAGATCCTCAACATGTTGTAGAGAAATCACTTTTCAGAGATTGTGGACGCAAGTGTTATATGCAGCTAACTTGATGATCTCCAAAAAAAGATAAAAAGAAAAAACATTTTCCCTGAAATATTATCCGAAACAAATGTTATAATACACCTTTTTTAATTTGAAAAATCTGGAAAAGGGATATATAATGTGGTACAGTGCATTACCCCCTACTACTAAGTGGGAAGGGGAGAGTTCAGTGAAACCCTGTTAGGCTATTAATGAAAACTCAGTCTATAAATAGGCAGAGAATCCTAGTACAAGCCCAAGCTTGGTTTACAAAGGAATTTGTGCTTTAAATTTGTGTTCATAAGAATGGATTAAGTAAATTAAAATTATATTTCAAAGAGGACAGCCATTATACAAGGATGCATACATAAGAAAAACCTACTCCAACTACCTAGGGGAATTGGACTACAACTAAGTAAATAATTATTAGAATAGGTCCAATCACATTGAAAATTACTTTTTATTAGCTCGCTGTTTCCAGACACAGGGAGAGGTAACAGACTGGCTAATCCTCTCTTTGAACATGAAAGGTATTGTTATTTAAGGTTTATTTCTTAAGAACTGTGTTTAAAAGGATGCCATTTACTTGTGTGCTTTGCTCATCCATAGATTTTCATCCAGGAATGCAATTGCCATACCTTTTAGGTAACCTTTACAGGAAATGTCTAGATTAGCAGCAGCACCTAATCTTTCTATGAATCTTAAAAGTGTGATCTTATAAAACAGAGGCAAACCTCAAAGGAGTTTTAATAATAAACAGTATCATCAAGCATCAAATAAAAATATATAAAGGCATAATAGGTTTAATTACTGTACTTATTTCTGTAAATGCAGTGCTGAACATGAATTGTTTCTTTGACTTTACTGCACGCTATTTCTCGTGTTTAGAGTTGTCAACAAATTCTAATATTTAATTCACTAAAATGATAGTTGGTATGACACATATTCCCAGCATCATAAAATTAGACAGATATGTGCAGACATATGTTCCAGATAACTTGCCAGCAAAAATCTTATTTAACAGTAGTATTAAGAATAACCACGCAGTGCCAAATAATAAATGAAAGTCAATGACATTCTGTTCGCTATGAAGCACAAGTCTTTACAAGACCACAATTTCCATTTGTGGTAACTCCAGAATATGCAAGTCTCATATAAATATCTTGCTGGTCGAGCTTGCCCCACGGGTAGTGTATGACACAGGTAACTAAGCCACCCTTGGCACAAACTGGATAGAGTCATATAAATGTAACAATAAGGTATAAGATTCGCATTTCCCACTACCATAGGTTTGAGGAGAGCGGCGGCTGGTGCTTAAAATTTTTTGGGGGGGCGCAAACAAACTGAAAAATTAAACTGTTAGTAATGCAGGGCTGTATATAGCCATTTATCAAGTGATTATGTATCATTACTGCTAGATAAAACTGTGCCTATCATATGCAGCCTCATTGTGCCCATAATATGCAGCCTCACTGTGCCCGTCAATTTCAGCCTCACTATGTCCGTCAATTGCAGCCTCACTGTGCTCATCAAATGCAGCCTCACTGTGCCCATCAAATGCAGCCTCACTGTGCCCATCATATGCAACCTCACTGTGCATGTCAATTGCAGCCTCACTGTGCATGTCAATTGCAGCCTCACTGTGCCTGTCAAATGCAGCCTCACTGTGCCCATCAAATGCAACCTCACTGTGCACATTAATTGCAGGCTCACTGTGCCTGTCAAATGCAGTCTCACTGTGCCTATCAATTGCAGCCTCCCTGTGCCCATCAATTGCAGCCTCATTGTGCCCATCAATTGCAGCCTCACTGTGCCCATCAAATGCAGCCTCACTGTGCCCATCAAATGCAACCTCACCATGCTCATCAAATGCAGCCTCACTGTGTACATCAGTTGCAGCCTCACTGTGCCCATCAAATATAACCTCACTGTGCACATCAATTGCAGCCTCACTGTGCAAGTCAATTGCAGCCTCACTGTGCCTGTCAATTGCAGCCTCACTGTGCCCGTCAATTGCAGCCTCCCTGTGCCAATCAAATGCAGCCTCACTGTGCCCGTCAATTGTAGCCTCACTGTGCCCATCAATTGCAGTCTCACTGTGCAAGTCAATTGTAGCCTCACTGTGCCCATCATATGCAGACCCACAATGCCCCAGCCATGTTCATTGCACAAACTTGCAGGTAGTTGTGGTGCACCCTATTCATGGTGAAATCTCTTTTCAGGTGGGCTGGTTGGCGGGTGGTAAATCTTCAGCTCAACTGCCTGCTTGTACTGCCCCTCCCAGCTGTGCAAATGAGCCCCTATGGTCGTCTTTACAAGTGTGGTCTCAGATCTGGGCATTCCTCTCTAAGGGTCCAATCACTGACTGTCTGACTGACACCCTTTCCATCCCAGATTACTTTTTATCTCTTTTACCTGTACAGCAGCTCAGTACATTCTCTGCACTCATTTAATTGGCCATAGAATAGATGATTCCTTTTATTATTTAATTCTTAGTATGGCCACCTTAAATGAGTGAAGAGAATGTACCGAGCTGCTGAACAGGTAAAAGAGATAAAAAGTAATGTGGGATGGAACGGGTGTCAGTCAGTGATGGGAATGCTCAGATCTGCACCAGGAGGATGCAGGGTGTGTGTGAGCAGTGAAGATATGAGGGGAGAGCGAACAGCAGAAAGTGAAGGAGGGTGGAGGATCAGTGTGATAGGGAAGATGTAGAGACTTCCATTACACAGAGAAAGGGGAAGTAAAGTTGGAGGTGAAAGATGCTGCTGTAGCAGGAGTCAGGACAGTGACAACAGCATAGCAGGTGCCCCTTCCTCCCCCCAGTCCTGGCCCTGCATGTACTGTACCTTCTCTGTGTGTTTCCAGGGATCCCTCTGTGTGCACTGCTGGCTGCCGAGTCTGTCACAGGGACATGGCTGGAGGACATGGACTGCTGTCTTTGACACCTGCACAGACCTGAGCCTGCCACCGTTCTTCTTCTCCTGCTGATTCTTGCTGAAGGAGTAAGGCAGTGTGTGAGACGATTCAGTCCTCCGCCATCAGCACAGGGACAGAGAGAGCCGGGACTTTAAACTTACTATCGGCAAATATGGCCAGTGTAAATCCGCATAGGAGCCGAAATAGAAAATATAGTCCCTCCAGTTACCGACTCCCCGGCTCTCCAGATGAACTGATCCCCCCCCCAGCCCAGGGGTCCCCCCTTATCAGCAGCCCTGGATAGAGCAGTGGATGGATGGCCAGTTGGTCACCTACCTGTATGCAGGCTGGGCAGTGATTGCCCTGGGCACTTCACTTTCCAATCCTGTGTTCTCCGGGCTAGGTAGCAGTAGGTAGGGAGGTGTACAGGAGTGTCTGATGGCCGGCCAGCCGACTCAGAGAGGCTCAATCCTTGTGTTCCACCACCATGAGACCTGTCAGGGCTGGGCTCAGCCCTTCCTTCTCTGAGCTGGCCGCTCAGCTGTTGGCTAATTGCTAGCTCCTTTCTCTCCACAGTGACTCAGCTATTGATGATCTGCTCGTCAGTGCTGCCCAGGCATGTACTGGCCATCGGGACTACCGGGAGTTTCCCGGTGGGCCGATGGCTCAGTGGGCCGGCTTCAGTGACAGCGGACCGCCACCCCTCTGCTCCTCTGTCTCTCTCTCCCCGCAGCGCTAACCTCCTCTCCCTGCCTAGTTATGAAGCGGACTCAATAATGACATGCTCCTCGGGAGATCGGCACTGAGAAGCTAATCATACGATCCGGAAGGAGGGCTCAGGGCAGCCACACACAGCTGTGACATAAGCTTCCTCTGCACTCGTTCTCCTGCTCTTTTCTTTCCCCACTCTCCATCCTGTCTGCTACCGCGGAGAATCTAGATGGAGAGCAGGAAAGGAAAGAGCAGGAGAACGAGTGCAGAGGAAGCTTATGTCACAGCTGTGTGTGGCTGCCCTGAGCCCTCCTTCCGGATCGTATGATTAGCTTCTCAGTGCCGATCTCCCGAGGAGCATGTCATTATTCAGTCTGCTTCATAACTAGGCAGGGAGAGGAGGTGAGCGCTGCAGGGGGGGCCAGAGCAGCATAGGGGGGGTCAGAGCTGCATGGGGAATAGAGGAGCATGGGGACCTGAGCAGCAAAGAGGGGGAAGGGGAATAGAGGAGCATAGGGGTCTGACCAGAGCAGCATGGGGGGAATAGAGGAGCATGAGGACCTGAGCAGCATGGGAGGAAGGAGAATATAGGAGCATGGGGGACCAGAGCAGCATGGTGGGAATAGAGGAGCATGGGGACCTGAGCAGCAAAGGGGGGGGATAGAGGAGCATGGGGGACCAGAGCAGCATGGGAGGGAATAGAGGAGCATTGGGACCTGAGCAGCATGGGGGGGGAAGGGGAATAGAGGAGCATGGGGACCTGAGCAGCAAAGGGGAAGGGGAATAGAGGAGCATGGGGGACCAGAGCAGCATGGTGGGGAATAGAGGAGCATGGGGACCTGAGCAGGAAAGGAGGAAAGGGGAATAGAGGAGCATGGGGGACCAGAGCAGCATGGTGGGGAATAGAGGAGCATGGGGACCTGAGCAGCAAAGGGGGGGGGAATAGAGGAGCATGGGGGACTAGAGCAGCATTGGGGGGGAGAGGAGCATGGGGGGGACCAGCAGAGCACAAGGAGGACCATAGGAGCTGGTAGAGGACCAGCGGAGCACATGGGGGACCAGCGCAGCACGCGGGTGACCAACGGAGCACATGGGGGACCAGCGGAGCACATGGGGGACCAGCGCAGCACATGGGGGACCAGCGCAGCATGGGGGGAAAATAGAGTAGCACGGGGGACCAGAGCAGCATGGGGGGAATAGAGGAGCATGGGGGGGACCAGCGAAGCATGGGGGGACCAGAGAAGCACAGGGGTACCAGAGCAGCCTGGGGGGGAACAGAAGATCAGGAGAGGAATGCAGAAGCATGTGGGGGACCAGAGAAGCATGTGGTGGTACCAGAGGAGCACAGGGGGGACCAGAGAAGCACGAGGGTACAGAGAAGCATGGGGGGGAACAGAGAAGCATGTGGGGGAACAGAGAAGCATGGGGGGAACAGAGAAGCATGGGGGGGAACAGAGAAGCATGTGGGGGAACAGAGAAGCAGTTGGGGAAACAGAGAAGCATGTGGGGGAACAGAGAAACATGTGGGGGAACAGAGAAGCAGGGGGAGGACCAGAGGAGCACAGGGGGGGGCAGAGGAGCATGGGGGGACCAAAAGGAGCATGGGGGAGGGGACAGACAGCTGACTCAACAGCTATGGCCTGGGGGTTTCTCACTTCTGCCTAATCTTGTCCCATTAGGGGGGGCAAGAAACTGATTCTTTGCCCCGGGTGAAATAATGACTAACTTCCCCACCGGTACCAGCTGTTCTACTCGAATAAAGTAGAATGGTTAATGGCTAGTGAAGGGGGAGGGTGGGCTTGGGTGGCCATCAGGGTTGGCCGGCTGGGGGGGGGGGGCGGGTTTGTCTGGCCGGCATGGGAGAAACCTGTCAAAGTGGGCCGGTCTGGATGAAGTCCAGGGCCAAATTTTTGTCCCAGTCCAGCCCTGGTGCTGCCTTCTTAAAGCCGTCCAGCTCACTTCATCTCTGCCTTCATCTTTGGTCACATCTCAGAGACTTTCTCCTGCATTCCTTTTGAAGACTTATGCCGCGTACACACGGTCGTACTTTTCGTCTACAAAAGTCGGACAGCCTGTCCGACAGACTTCCGGCAGACTTTCGGTGGACTTGCGGCGGACTTGCGGCCTACTTTCTAACGAACGGACTTGCCTACACACGACCACACAAAAGTCTAACGGATTCGTACGTGATGACGTACACCGGACTAAAATAAGGAAGTTCATAGCCAGTAGCCAATAGGTGCCCTAGCGTGGCTTTTTGTCCGTCGGACTAGCACACAGACGAGCGGATTTCGGGGTCCGTCGTAGTTACGAAGTAAAGTTTTAAAACATGTTTCAAATCTAAAGTACGTCGGATTTGAGGCTAAAAAAGTCAGTTGAAAGTCCGGAGAAGCCCACACACGATCGGATTACCAGCCAGCTTTAGTCCATCAGCGTCCGTTGGACTTTTGTAGACGAAAAGTAGGACCGTGTGTACGCGGCATTACTCGGCTGATGTCCCTTCTGGCTCATGATCTTGCTTGCTGTACTACTACGTTGATCTCTGGCTCTCTGACATTGGCATTGGCTGACTACCAGATCTGGTTACTGAACTCTGGCTATGTATTGACTACGCTTACTCTGTTTACCTTATTATTATTATTAAACAAGTGTGATTAACTGTACTTCTGTCTCAGTCTGATTCATGGTTTCTGACCGTAGGTGAAGGCCATGAATTCAGAAGATGCAGTCAGTCCACTTGTTGGTAATATTTTTTAAAGATTGGATGACCAGGATCACTGCATGGATCAGTTTGCCTTGGCGTTACAAACGCTCCTGAGTCGCACAGCTCACCTGGAATATTCCACTATGGCTGTTCCGGTACAACCTGTATTGCAGGTCGTCCCTGCTGCTGCTCCAGTCTCTGTGCAGGCACCGGCCTCGAGTATTACCTCTATAAGAGGTATGTCTGGTTCCATTGCGCTTCCCCAGCGATTTGGGGGCGATCCAGTTCAATGCAGAGGGTTTCTCAACCAGGTTGAGATATACTTTGAGATGCTGCCCCAGGTGTTTCCCACAGACAGGAGCAAAGTAGGTTTCGTGATATCTTTGCTTTCTGAGAGAGCCTTGGCCTGGGCAAACCCTCTATGGGAGACGCAAAAACCTGTGGTCCTGAGTTACCCAGAATTTGTGGCTTCCTTCAAAAGGGTATTTGATGTTCCTGCACGCTCCGCTTCTGCTGCCAAGAGCCATCCTCATTGACTCCAGACTCAGAGAAAGACTCTCTTTTAAGGAGCGCTGGCGCAAGCCTCCTGTACATTTGCCTATGAACTTTGCAGTCCCACCCTTGCATCCCTCACCTCCCATGCCTCCTGGTACCGAGTCGGTCTGTATAGATGAACCCATGTACTTGGGCTTCACGCATCTCTCTGCAGATGAGAGAGCCCTTAGTAGGAGGGAAAGATTGTGCCTTTACTGTGGACAGGCTGGTCACATTTTGAAGTCTTGAAGTCTTGTCCTACCCGTCCAGGGAGCACCCGAACCTTGAGGTCCTGTCACGGACAGACCTTAGGTGGCGTTGTTTCGGCTCCAGGTTCCCAGAAAGATAAGCCCCTGGTTTCGGTTACCCTGTCTTGGGCTGAGTCATCCGTCGAGATACAGGCTCTAATCAACTCTGGGGCTGCAGGCCTGTTCATTGATGCTTCCTTTGTATCAAAGCACTCGATTCCGCTGCAGCTGCGTGACACTCCACTTGCCATTGAGGCTCTTGACGGGAGACCTCTACAGCCTGCCCCTGTGACTCATGAGACTGTTCCGTTGTCCATGGCCGTAGGGGCCCTTCACTATGAGATAATCCAATTCCAAGTTATTTCCTCCACACCGGTCGTATAATTGCGCAATTGACCTTCAACCTGGTGCCATACCCCCTCGTGGCCGGGTTTACCCTTTGTCGGTCTTGGAGGATAAGGCCATGGAGGAGTATGTTGCAGACGTACTTTCTCATGGTTTCATCCGCAAATTCTCGTCTCCTGCTGGTGCTGATTTCTTTTTTGTGAAGAAGAAGAGTGGTGGACTGAGACCTTGTATCGATTATAGGGGTTTCATGATTAAGAATGCCTATCCTATTCCGTTAATTATGGAGTTATTTGACCGCCTCAAGGGAGCAACGGTTTTAACAAAGCTTGATTTGAGAGGGGCATACAATCTCATCAGGATTAAGGAGGGCGACGAGTGGAAAACTGCGTTTAATACCAGATCAAGTCATTATGAGTATCTTGTAATGCCTTTTGGCCTTTGTAACGCTCTGGCAGTTTTCCAGGAGTTCATTAACGATTTCCTCTGAGATTTGTTGCAGTTATGTGTGGTGGTTTATCTCAACGATATCCTCATATTTTCCAAGTCCCTGGAGAGCCACCACACAGATGTCTGTCGTGTGCTTCAGAGACTACGAGAGAACAATCTCTATTGTAAATTAGAAAAGTGCAAATTCCATTGTGAACAGGTGAAATTCCTGGGCTGTGTCATCTCCACTGCTGGTTTTTCGATGGACCCAGAGAAACTTTCAGCGGTCCTACAGTGGCCTCGACCTGTGGGTTTACATCCTCTGCAGCGTTTTCTTGGCTTTGCCAACTATTATCGGAAGTTTATTCGTAACTTCTCGTCTCTGATTGATATGACCAGGAAAGACGGCAACCCACAGAGTTGGTCTCCGGAGTCCATTAAGGCCTTTGAGAGTCTCAAGGTTGCCTTTGTTTCTGCTCCTGTGTTGGCACACCCTGATCCTACGTTGCCTTTTATTCTAGAAGTTGATGCTTCCGAGACTGGAGTTGGTGCCCTTCTGTCTCAACGTCCTAACTCTGAGTGCGCTATGCATCCGTGTGGCTACTTTTCCAAGAAATTGTCACCGGCAGAGTGCAATTACGAGATGGTGACAGAGAGCTGTTGGCGATCATTTTAGCCCTGAAAGAATGGAGACATCTCCTTGAAGGTACCACTGTGCCGGTTCTCATTCTTACTGACCATAAGAATCTCACATTCTTGTCTGAGGCTAAGCGCCTCTCTCCCAGAAGGGTGCGATGGGCTCTTTTCCTGTCGAGTTTTAATTACATTGTCTCATTCTTACCCGGTACTAAGAATGTAAGGGCTGATGCCTTGTCATGACAATTTTCCTCCACTTCCAAGATGGAGTCGGTTCCGGTTCCTGTGATTCCTCCTGATCGTATTCTGGCTACGGTTCGCACCAGTCTTACTTCTCCTTTAGGTGACAAAATTCTTGCTGCTTAGGTCGACGCTCCTCCTGAGAAACCTTGTGACCCGAGAGTCTCCATACTGCTGTGCTCCAGACTTACCATTCTCCCAAGGCTGCTTGCCACCCTGGGAAGAATCAACACTTTTGGGCCATTTCCCAACAATTCTGGTGGCCTAGTCTACGTGCTGATGTAACCACCTTCGTAGCTGCCTGTTCGTGTGTGCTCAGAGTAAGACTCCACGACACCTTCCAGAGGGCCTCCTACAACCCATACCCATTGGAGAGAGGCCTTGGACCCACCTGTCTATGGATTTCATTGTGGAGTTACCCAACTCCCAAGTCAACACAGTTATCCTTTTGGTGGTTGACCAGTTATATTTTTGCTTGGGAGATCTTCCGCTTACATGGGCTACCCAAGGTGATTATAAGAAGTGAAAATGCTGCACTAACCAAAAATGTGAAAAACAAAAAGCGGCTGACACACAAACAAACCAAGTCCACTGAGAAATCAGAATATATAAAATGCAGCGCTAGAAATATCTAACATGTACTTAATAAACATGTGAATGAAAAAATTAATCAACATTTAAATGTAAAAGATAGCAATTTGTGATGAAATGTCTATAGTGAAATATGGAACAGCAAATCCTGAAAGTCCATATAAAAAATAGTGAAGGGATATCTCCTCCAGTAAGAAGGCAACAGTAGATTCCGTCAAACCTCCGACTTCGTGTTCCTTCTTTGAAGTTCACACCTCGGTTTATTGGGCCTTTCCGTATCCTTCCCAGGATTAACCCAGTGGCTTATGCGTTGGACCTTCCTCCTAGTATGCACATCTCTAATGTGTTTCATATCTCCTTATTGAAGCCTTTGGTCTGCAACCGCTTTACCACCTCGGTGCCATGTCCTCACCCTATACAGGTTGAGAACCATGAGGAGTATAAAGTACAATCCATTGTTGACTCCCGTAGGTTCCGTGGGCGCATACAGTACCTGGTGCATTGGAAGGGGTACAGTCCGGAGGACCGCTCTTGGGTCTCATCCTCGGACATACATGCCCCTGTCCTCCTCTGTGATTTCCATAGATGTTTTCCCCTCAAGCCCGGTGGTCCTCCGAGGGGGAGGGGTCGAGAAGGAGGGGGTACTGTCAGGGCTGGGCTCAGCCCTTCCTTCTCTGAGCTGGCCGCTCAGCTGTCGGCTAATTGCCAGTTCCTTTCTCTCCACAGTGACTCAGCTGTTGGTGATCTGCTCGTCAGTCCTGCCTACTTAAAGCTGTCCAGCTCACTTCATCTCTACCTTCGCCTTTGGTCATATCTCAGAGACTTTCTCCTGCGTTCCTGTTGAAGACTTGCTCGGCTGACGTTCCTTCTGGCTCCTGATCCTGCTTGCTGTACTACTACTTTGATCTCTGGCTCTCTGACATTGGCATTGGCTGACAACCCGATCTGGTTACTGAACTCTGGCTATGTATTGACTACGCTTACTCTGTTTACCTTATTATCATTATTATTATTATTATTATTATTATTAAACAAGTGTGATTAACTGTACCTCTGTCTCGGTCTGATTCATGGTTTCTGACAGGACCGGGAAAAGTTGACCAGCGAGACCAGGAGTGAAGCAGTTCAGCTAAAAGCACCACCCTATGTCCTCCACAGCTCCACCAATCACAAAGAATAATTGTATAGTTAGAGTGTTAGGGCGCATGGCTCTGCGCCATGAGGAAACACTAAAGGAAGCCAATCAAGCTTCCCAGCTGCAATCACATGATTGCAGAACGGTCATGCTTTCCATAGACATCTGTGTGTCCGGCACCCGCAGGCACTTAAAGGAACTTTTTTTGTTTGTTTTTGATTACTAGCTTGGGGGGGGGGGGGGGGCTACTGTTTGAGGCAGATCCAGCAAGTTCGAAATTTTTGGTTCCTGCAAATAAATGTGGAAATTCCCAAGGCCAAATTCTTTGGAACCATAATGCACATAATGTATTACCTGGTCTTTGAACTTTTTTTGATCATTTTACTTAGAAGGACCAATAATTGGGGCTTTTTTATGTGCCAGCACCTCACTATCAAAAGGTAGGTTCCAAGCAGCCATTTGTTATTGTGTGTTTGAGTTTAGAAGGAGCTGACAGTCTCTGTAGGGAGAGTTAGTTGACAATCTTACATTGTGCTGTATTGTGCTACTGTAGAGTGCAGTGTGGCAGGCTACACATTCTTGGGAGTTTGGTATCCCTGTGGCCTGTGTTCTGTCTGAAAAGGCCTTCAGTCCAGCAGGAGGTTTTGTTACAGAGATTACCAATGACTACTATACTGCTGCTGTCATTATTGCCAGTGGTGTGGGCTGGGAAAAATAACAAATATTTGGGGAGACCTTCTAGAAGTGTCCCTTCCTCCCAGGCTTTGCCTGGAGAGGTTTTATATATGTGAATGGTTTAGTCTCACCTCTCAGGACTGCTGGCTGGGGAGGGTATAGCAATAGAGAGTTGTAGTTCATGCTTCTCAGGCCTGTTTGCCTGGAGAAAGAATCTTAAGAGGAGTTTTGCTTAGTCAATTTCCCTTCTCACTCACCTTAAATGTCCACTACTGCAAATTGCTGGTGTATCACCCTCTACCTTAGGTAGGTGGTAGAGTAGTGGGTTTGTTTTGTACTGTCAGCGCAGGTAACATTAGGCAGGCCTATGCTGTGAGCTAGGGCTGTTTGTTTTGGGGGCAGGGGAGTGGTTTAGTGTAGCAGCAGGCAGAGGTGGGGGACTTCAGTCACATGACTTGACTTAAGTCAGACTTGACTTACCTGTTTGAGGACTTGCGACTTGCTTGACAAAATTAAATAAATGACTCGACTTGACTTTGACTTGTCACTAATGACTTGCGATTTGACTGTGACTTGGGCTATTTGACTTGCAATGACTTGGCACCACCCCCCCCCCCCCCCCCCGAAAATATTACCCACACACTCCGCCCACCACCGCCTCTGAGCCAATCAGCATTTGCCAAAAGCCATTGGAGCTGTTCAGGGTAGCGGTAAGAGTTATGTCAGTCCCTGCATCAAGCGCACCTGTTGAACGTGTGTTCAGCCATGGTGGGGTGATAATGCGACCCCATCGCTCACAACTGAGCAAGAAAGTACTTTCCAATTTAACTTTTTGCAAATGCAATGCATTTTAAGTGGCTATTCTCATCACCATTCAAGTGTCCAGATGTTGGCATTGTGTCAAGTTCAAACTTTGAGCTTAGTTATTTTGCCCCTCAGCAAGGACTACATTTTTTCAGGCTTGTTGGCCATTTAATTGCTGAGTGTTCTGCTCCTTGTCTGTTGTTTGGGCATTCAAAGTGTTTCTTTAATATGCCAAGAAAAAAGCACTAAGCAGTTTTGTTAATGTTGAAAATAAAACAAAACCTTTCCTGAAAACGGACTTTTAACTCATTTAAAGGTGGAAATGGGGTAGATCAGTATTTTGACTTAATTTGTGACTTGACCAAAATAAATGACTTGACTTGCTTGACTTCTAGCAGGGACTCGACTTGACTTGCTTGCTTTTCGCCACAGTAACTTGGGACTTGCTTGTGACTTGAAGGTTAAGACTTGAGACTTGCTTGTGACTTGCACATATGTGACTTACTCCCATGTGTGGCAGCAGGTGACTGACATGTGCTTCAGCTCTTGGGTGCCTCCTCTGGTTTTTAGATGGTTCTGGAAAAGAGGCAGGGAAGAGAGCTCGAGTGACTTGGGGTGTATGTGGGAGCCCTGACCAATCCCCATATAGGATTGGCAGGGGGAAGGCCTCCTATATATACCCATGGTCAGCCTGCTGTGGGAGTTGTTGTCGGGTGGAAGAACAATGGAGTGTTAGGCTGTCGTGGTCTGAGGGAACCCCCCTTTCTGGGGGGGGGGTGAACTCAGGCCTGAAGCTCGGGAGCTGGGAGGGAGCCTCTCTCTACACGGTCATTGAGAGGTGTCCTGGAACAGGAGCAGAAAAGAGGACAGTTGGGAGCACGTCCAGGAAAGTCATTCAGGAGGGAACTGTTTTGCCACTAGGGGGATTTCATAAACTTTTCTATGGCTTTCTCTGCTGAGTCACTTCTGACGATAGGAAATCCTTGGAGATGCCCCCCACCCTTCCCCCAGCACACAGCAGTTGATTGATAATGCTCAGATGTGCATGTTTCCCTATGAGACTGTGGGGATTATTTACTAAAACCGGTGAGTGCAAAATCTGGTGCAACTCTGCATGGAAACCAATCAGCATCCAGGTTTTATTGCCAAAGCTTGATTGAACAAGCTGAAGTTAGAAGCTGACTGGCTACTATGCACCGCTGCAACAGATTCTGAGAGCAGATCGTGGATCTGCATTTGCTTTATATACACGCTGTTAACAACCTTACAGCGGTAAGGTAAGGGGCCATCTCTCATTGAGGTGTTATTACACTGAAGAAAAGTCACCGTTTACATTGCTATATCTGCACTGAGGACTATTCACTGTTTAGTTTGCAATAGTTGCACGGAAGAAAAGTCACCGTTTACATTGCTATTTGCACAGAATATCAGAGGAATTTCAACACTCGTGTATTCACTGTTTTTATTATCAAATATGGACATTTTATCTTCTGGGACTATTATTTAATTTTTAATACTGCTTGTAAGACCGCTGCGCAAATACGTCATTTTATTCTCTAGGGTGTTAGAAAAAAATATATACTGTACATACTGCACCTTGTTACAATAGGATAGGATGCAATTTTGCATTGCTGTTGATTTTCTATTTCAGGTGTTGCTGTGTCGGTGCGTCTTCCTTGGCTAAGGAGAGACAGGGATCTAATCTGCCGTCAACACTAACCCATTTCTTTATCATCACTGTATATATATTTTAGCTAGATAGTGAGGAATTAAGGCTGTTGCTTAGGCCTGCCTTTAAAATTTACATAGATATTTTTGATACTTTATTGTCTTATATGACCCATCATTGCATGTGGTACGCCACATATACAGTATATATATATATATATATATATATATATATATATATATATATATATATCCCTACCCATCCCAGTTTTTGCCAGGACACTCGCTCTCAGGCTTGAGAGCTTAAAAGGAAATTATTTTTCTGCAAACTCCGAGACATAGTTTTGTGGGCAGGGGGAGGACGTAGCACCCTGGAGTTTAGGCAGTGTTGCTCCTCACAAATTTACTTGCCAGGATTAATTATCCTCGTTGATTGAGATGATGATGTTGATTAGAGATCCATTGATTTCTCCCTAAGTTTGGCCTGGTTGCACTTTTCTCTTCTACCACCAGGTGGCCGGGTACCTGGTGGTACTAGATATGAGAAGGACAACACAAGGTCAGGTTATGGGTATATGGGTTATCTCAGCCAATAAGCAGGGGTTTTCTTGGATCCCTTGGCCTGCTGGGAGAGCCCATATATTCGGGAGACGTCAGGTGATCTGTGTTCTGTGCCACCTGGACGGCTGTCTGGGTGGACGAGTGTTGTATTGCCCGGGCTGCTAGGCCGGAAATTGGGCCTATCCCGGGCACATCTGGCTGTCTAAGGGCCTATCCAGAAGCAAGAGAGCAGCGCAGGGTTGGGACTGCGGCTTGCAGTCTAACCAAAAGTCACGGTTCTGTGGGCCAGAGAACCTGTCGTGGTCGGAGGTAGAGGGGAAGCTGTCGCCAGTAAGTGCAGGGGTTGAGGGTGAGTAATGCACATGCAGCTGAAGAACCAAAATTACCCCCCCGTCAATACCTCCCACAGTACGTACAAATCTGCACCAACAGCTCTAATTCACTCTTCCCAGTCCAACACAGAAGTACAAATGACCCCATCCCAGCCTAACTTCCAGTATAGACCCCTTTTCCCAGTACAGGCCCCTTTCCAATCTAAACTCCAGTACAGCCTGCTGTGTGTTCCTGAAGTTGAACCAGACCCAGAGACAGTCAACATTTAGGGTATTTCACGTCTTCAACAAACCCCTTAATAACACTTTAGGCCCCTTGCACCATTAAAGAGCAGTGCGTCCCACCTAGAGTTTCAGTACGCCCGGGAGTGACAGATACAGCATCCAGGCCAGCTGCAGGCAGCCTGTAAAAGTCAATGGCAGGCTGTGGCGGGGGGGGGGGGAGCTGAATGCCATACCAAGTGGTACCTGTGTTTAGAGCTCTGTGCGATCATGAACGAATGCATGGAATGCAGAGGGCAATTCACTTTTTACAATAGAAGCAGATCTTCACTGCATCTGAGCACCACAAACCAAAAACACTATTTAATTCATTTTTAATATTCAAAAAAAACTCCTCCGTTCATCCATGTCTCCAAGCTTTAAAGAAACTCTATGGGCTCCTTCACATGGACGTGTCCATGTACGGAGCCCGCTCTGCTCAGCGGGGGATCGCTCCGCCGATCCTCGCTGAGCTGGCAGATGACAGGTCCGTCGCTGCACAGTGACCTGTCAGAGCGCTGCTCTCACCTATGGGGGATCGGATGATGACGGACCGTAGAGTCCGTCGTCACCTGATCCGATCCGAAAACGGATGGAAAAGTAGGTTTTTCCTCTGTTACACTTTTTCGGATCGGAGCGGGTCGGATGTCAGCGGACATGTCACCGCTGACATCCGACGCTCCATAGAGATCTATGGAGGGTCCGTTCAGGTCCGCCTAACTGACAGGCGGACCTGAACGGATCGTCAGTGTGAAAGAGGCCTATCTGTCTCAAAAAATGATACATTTGGGTACAGCATTGCAGGAAGGAGCATTTGGTTACTCCACCCCAGCCAAATACACATCTGTAACATACATACAGATAGAATTGTGTAGTGTTTGACCCAGGGCCATGACAAGGGTGGGAGGCAGGGACACATGCCCCTGGCTCAGTGTTGATATGTGAAGGAGGGGGCACACTGGAAGCTTCGGCCACTGAGTTGTCTGGCGCCTCACTGACACTAGGGACTACAGCGTCACTCCTGTTAGAAGGATTAGGGGTCTAAAAAGCATTTGGAAGGAGGATTCTGCACTCATCTCAGTCCAATAAGAGCCTACTGTGGTTCGAAGAATGCGGGCAGCCCTGGAGATCACACCTCTATCTCAGTGCAGTTCCACTAGGGAGTGAGAGCAGACTGTCCTTCTTCCTGTTTCCCCTTGTCATGTAACTTATCACATGTGAAAAAACCAAGGAAAGGGGAAGAAAGGCTGGAGAGGAAACCCTAAGGGTCTAAAAAGGATTTTTCAGAGAGGAACGCCCATATTTCTTGTGGGTGGAATTGTTTTTCATTAAAGAATTCTATTTAATCCTTTCTATTACCTGGGCATTCCTCTCTGAAGAATCCTTTTTAGACCCTCAGGCTATGTTTCCACTATTGCGTCCCCAAAGTCGCGCGATTTACACTGCGATTGTGCGTTGCGATTTGTGTTGCGTTTTGTTGCGACTTTAATAACGACTTTGTGCGACTTGGATGTTCTGCGATTTAGTCCTAGTGATATAATTCCTTATCCTGCTTATTTATTTCCCCTTCCTCTTTCGTTGTCACGTGTTGTATGTTTGTTAGCAAACATGTTGGCTATGCAGTATGTTGGGTCAGCAGTCATTTTGGCTGCTGTAGCAGCATTTATAGATCAAGAAGAGGAGGATAACCGGAGGAGGAGAAGGCATCGGTTTTGGATACATCCCATCATCGCCCAAAGGGAAGTGAGAGGCCAGTTTGGGGTCCTTTACAATGACCTCCGGGCTCATGAAGAGAAATTTTTCAACTATACAAGGATGTCAATTAGAAGGTGAGAACATTTTTTGATGTCAACTTGCAAATGCTGCCAGATATATTTATGAAAATGTGTATATGCCTGGTCAGTATGACTCTTTTTAGTATTTTTAGATTTGAATAGCTCGAAGTGTTAACTAGAACCTGATCAAATTGTTAGATAAATGGAACTCCATTTGTAAATGTTTGATTTTTACATGGTCAGTGTAGATACTAGCCATATTTTTTCTCTTTACAGTTTTGATGAATTGTTGGCTTTGCTCTCTAGTCATCTAGAGCGCCAAAACACCAGTTTCAGAAGGAGTATTCCATCTGCTGAAAGACTCATAATAACATTGAGGTAAATGTTCATACCTACTGTTTCTTCTTCTTAACTTCTATGTGACTTTTGGAGATCCACATCATTCTTTCATCATCTTTACATGAAGTCCAAAAATAAATACTAGCATGTAATTGTGCGTAAGCTTGTTTTTACAATCTTAACTCTGCCTCTACATCACCTGTGTCTTTCTCCTGCTCCTCTTCTTCCTTCTTCACTTCCTCAGGCACCTCCTTCCTAGCTCTTTTTTTTGGTTTATTGATGTAGCTTAGTGTCAATATGTATCATTATCCTAAAATGTATGTACTTTTCCATTTTAGGTACCTGGCAACTGGACATTCTTTTTCCAGTTTGCATTATGAGTTTTTGGTTGGCAAAACTACTGTCAGCAATATTGTCCACGATACCTGCCGAGACATCTGGAATGTCCTTAGGGATTTGGTTCTGAAGAAGCCCACTTCCGAAGATTGGTGCAAGAAAGCGGAACTTTTCTGGGATCGTTGCAATTTCCCAAATTGTCTAGGGGCAATTGACGGCAAACATATGAGGGTAGTGATGCCCATTGGCAGTGGAACAAAATACTTTAATTACAAAAAATATTTTTCGTTTGTCTTACTTGCAGTGGCTGATGCCAATTATTGTTTCAGCTATATAGACATTGGATCATATGGCAGCAGCTCAGACTCCAGTATTTTCCAAAGATCTTCCTTTGGAAGAATGTTGCGGGAAAATGATCTGGACCTGCCACAGGACTGTCCGTTGCCAGGAACAAATGGGCCGCCAATGCCATTTGTGTTTGTTGGGGATGAGGCCTTTGCTCTCAGTGAGCATCTATTAAGGCCTTATTCAAATCGGTGTTTGAGTGAAGAGAAGCGAATCTTCAATTACCGGTTAACGAGGGCAAGACGAGTGGTAGAATGTTCGTTTGGCATTTTAGCAAACAAGTGGCGTTTGCTACATACCCCCATTAATTTAAAACTGGAGAATGCAATATCTGCAGTAAAAGCAGCATGTGTTCTTCATAATTTTGTTAGAATTCGTGATGGCTATCTTTTTGAAGATTCCCTCATGCACGATCTGGAAGGTGCACAATGGAGTGCCAGTAGGGGCACCACCAATGGTGCCAGTGTGCGTGAGGGATTCTCATCTTATTTTCTGTCTGCTGCTGGTTCTGTCCCCTGGCAGCAGGATGCCATAGCATAATGTATGTCATGCATTTTCTGTGAATATTATTTAGATGTATGTTATGTTTAATTGCATCCAAAAGCAGAATTACAGGTATTTACCTCAATTTCTAAAAAAGGATAATCAGAAAATGCACAATGTAACCCAAATAATTTTTATTTTCTGTTTTTTTTGTGCAGGAAAGCACCCAACATTTTTTAGTTATGTGTTTGGGTGAACTACACCATTTTTTTTAGTTTTTACCAAGCACAACAAATAGTTAAATAATAAAATATTTCTCTCTGAAAAACACCAAAATAAAAATATTTCAAAAATAAAATAAAAATATCTGAATCTTTTTTACAAGACAACTCTTTTTGCAAGAAGGCAAAAATAAAGAAATACGTTCCATGAACTTAAAAATTCAACAGTTGTTGTTTTGGCCTCCTCAACCAACCAAAAAATAGAGAACAAGTCGTAAACACACATCAAAAATAATAGTAAATTACAATTGCTCGTATGTTTTGTTTTCAGTGGTCCCGGAAACTGAACTATTGGTTGGTCCAGGGAAATCCACTGATGGACCAGGGTAATATTTCCGGTCCAGAAAAGGCGGAACATGACTGGGTGTAGGCTGCCTAAGTTGGTGAGTGGTTGGGGGGCCAAGGGTAGAGGTAGTGGGGTCAGGAATTGGATGCAACATGCGTGGCCTTGAGGGATTCAGCATATTACCATACTGGTCACAGTATGGACGGTTTATTGGTGGAGCATACTGTGTACTTGGAAAGTGAGTGTATTGTTGATAAGGGGGATATTGGGGAAGGGGGGGTTGCATATATGCTGAGGATGTTGTTGGCCCCTCACCCACAAATGATTGAGCAGTTGACATTAAAGCCATCCTGAGTGCATATTTTTTCTCAGGGGGTACCTGTTTACATATGCCTAAAATTACAGCGAGAAATGCTGTGTCTTCACACTGGTTTTCAGCCATTTTAGTGGACATCTGACTGACTACATCTAAAATTTTCTCCATGGGTTTCACAGGCCGGGCACTGCTCCTTGAAGACCTTCGCAAAGGCCTAGAGACATTGCTAGGTCCTGGTTCAGCATCCTCCTCATTCATTGAGTTTGATGTTGACCTGGATTCATCTACGAACAGTTCCTTGTCAACATTGTCTTGGAATTGTTCTTGCTCCTCCTCCTCCGCAGCTTCCTCTGCCTCATCTTCTGCTGCCAAACCCTGTGTGCTGTCTTCCCAGCTTGCTTGGGTTCTGAAATACAAATCACATATTTTTTAAGTAAGCATTACTATTTGATATGTAGAATTCGTAACATATGCCTGCTGATAACTTACTCTCGCATTTCCAACACTGGTTTCAAAAAATCAAGATCCCCGGCATGGGCATATGGGGCTAATCTTTTTGAGCCGGAACCACTCCTTCCTTCTTTTAATTTGCGTAAGTACCGGTTGTAGCAGTCTTTGAGACTTCTCCATCGAGTTTGTAACGAGTGCACTACAAAATATAAAGCAAATAATACATTTTAAAAAAATCTTTAGTGACTGCCTATAGGTCATTCATTTGCTAGGCTGCATAATTGATATGGATGGTGTTAAAACAAACACTAAATATATTACCCATGACACCTACATAATTTGACATGTGCTGGAGGATGTTGACAGGGCCATCTTTAATATTATTTAATATTATTAGGACCGTGGTCAAATATTTGCTGGCCCACACACACAGATTTACTTTCCTGCAGCCACAGGTAACAGGAAAGTAACTATATAAATTCCACCATCAACACAGATAGTGTTGACAGGGGATTCCCTCCTGCCAAACCATTGTGATCTCCTGGCAGGAGAAGCGGTCCCCACCAAGAAAACACAGTGCACACACCCATTGGTTATAGAAAGTGCTAAGCAGCATATATCAACCACTTACTTTTTGTAGAACGTTCTGTGGCTGAGAAAGAGTCCCAGGTCTCATAATATATGCGAGCCACCTCCAACCATGCTCTCTCCTTCTTTGCATGATCTTTGTAACCTGGATCTCTGAGGTCATATATTGCCGGACGTTGTCTGACAAGCCGAATAATTTCCTCATTGTCATGCACTTGTCGCTTATTTTTTTTAGCCCTAGGCATGCTTCCTGCTGTCTTCCACACTCACATACATCAATATAGGAAGTGATGTATTTCGGAGGAGCAGAGATCATGTGCTTCCGTAGACTTCCGTGGAAGTCGCAACAAAGTCGCGGTGTCAGACATGTACATACGACTTCATTGCGACTTAATACCTTTCTATGGAGAACAAGTCGCACCGAAGACGGAACAAAGTAGTGCAAGAACCTTTTTTCGAGTCGCTGCGACTTGAGTCGCACCAATTAGAACGGGGACCATTGAAATACATGGGTTTTGACTTGTCATGCGACTTGACATGTGTCAAGTCGCAAAATAAGTCGCACTAGTGGAAACAGAGCCTCAGAGGGCGAAGAGGGTTTCCTCTTCAGCCTTTCTTCCCCTTTTCTTGACTTTTTCACATATTTGTATTGATTCAGAGGAACCTGCCTTAATTGCTATTTCCATTTTTATTTCTATAGGCATTAGGTACATTGTCTCTGCATGGGTGTAGTGTTAATAATTTACTATTATTAGATTCTGATACACTCCCCTCCACTGCAACAATTTTAATAGATTGTGTTCTCCTGACTACACAACTGTTTTTTCTATATGACTTATCACATGACCTGAGATGGGAAGATGGAGGAGCTGCCTTCATTCCAGGTGGGCACTGTGCTGTGAAGGAGGAAAAAAGGTCTGAAGAGGGTGGGGAGACAACTCACCCCCAGACCCCCCCTATCCTTCTCAGAACCCCACCAAGAATACCTTAAACTCCCTAAGAGCCCTTTAAGCCCCCCCCCCCCCACTCCTCCTTCTAGATCCTAGATCTCTTTTGCTCCATGCACACCTCAGAGCCCACCTCCCCTTCCCTCCTTCCTCCTAGTAAAATGGATGCCAAAGCAGTTACCCTCAGACTGAAACCAGCAATGCAGGGACAATTAGTCTTTTCAAGCTTTGGCACACTGCAAACGCATTTATAACATACAAGCATACCCGTTTCTCAACACAAACTTCTTGGTAGCTCTAACCCTTTAAGGCACAGCAAGCACATTTAGGGGTCAATTCACTAACAGGTATCGCATGCAACATTTGTGATTTTTTTTTTTTTTTATTACATTTGATAAGGAGAGTTAATAAAGAATTTGAGAAATATGTGAGATAAATCATGAAAGTCAATTTATTAAAAAGAAAAACGCATTCATTATCCATCTCATGGCGTGGGCAGTTGATTTAGGAATGTACAAAATAACAATGAGGCGAACTCTGCACTGTCCAGTAAATTAAAAGAAAACAATGAATCAGTGTGGAAATGTTCTGCCCTTAGTTCAGGAATGTGGGTTGTAAATAAATTGTAACATTTCATTAGAGGGAGATCATTTTATGAATGGAAGCACACTTAGATCCCATTTACATGTTGTGATTTGAAATCAGGGGCAGAATTTGTGCAATTCTTCCCGCATTTCCAAATAATGTTAAAAATCCCAGCAAAACATATGTTTTGAGTGCCTTTCATTCCTAATGGCACCCCAAATGTGGTGCAATTTTGTTGCCACACAACATAATGCAGGAAAATCACAGTAAAGCACAGGTGAAAATACGCGTCTGGCTCAGTGCTACAATGGAACATTATAAAGAAATAAAGCGTTACTAGATCTACTGATTACCAACAATACAGACCTGATCACGGATGTGGAAATACGGGGCAATTTAGGAAACAGCGATCACAGGTCAATTGACTTCAGTATAAATCACACAAATAGGAAACATAATTGAAATACAAAGACACTGAATTTCAAAAGAACCAACTTCCCTAAACTACGAACCCTGCTAAAAGAACACTGAGGAGAGATGGGTTCGCTTTAAGAGCATATTAAATAAGGGCGCTAGCCAGTGCATCCCATTGGGTAATACAAATTACAAATACAAATGAGCGAAGTCCTGGAGGGCTTAACTCCAATGTAAAAATGCATATAAAAGCAAAAGAGAAAGCCTTCAAAAAATACAAGGTTGAGGGATCATCATCAGCATTCAGACTTTATAAAGAATGCAACAAGAAATGTAAGGGTGCCATTAGGGCGGCTAAGATAGAACACGAAAGACACATAGTGGAGGAGAGCAAATAAAATCCAGAGAAATTCTTTAAGTATGTAAACCCTCATGTCTAACAGAGGACAGAATTAGAATTAGACTTGGGAAACTTAACATTAATAAATCACCGAGACCAGATGACTTGCACCCGAGGGTACTTAGGGAACTCATTCAAGTAATTGCCAGACCATTGTTCCTAATTTTTACTGACAGTCTACTGACTGGAATGGTACCAGCGGATTGGGAGAAAAGCCAATGTAGCACCAATATTCAAAAAGGGGCCGAAATACATCCCTGGGAATCAGACCATTTAGTCTAACATCAATAGTATGCAAGCTCTTGGAGGGGATGATAAGGGACTATATACAAGATTTTAGTAATGAAAACGGTATCATTAGCAGTAATGAGCATGTATTCATGAAGAATCGTTCTTGCCAAACCATACTGTTAACCTTTTATGAGGAGATAAGTTGTTATCTAGATAAAGGAAGGCCCGTAGACGTGGTATATCTGGATTTTACAAAAGCATTTGACACAGTTCCCCATAAACGTTTACTGTACAAAATAAGGTCCGTTGGCATGGACCATAGGGTGAGTACATGGATTGAAAACTGGCTACAAGGGCGAGTTCAGAGGGTGGTGATAAATGGGGAGTACTCGGAATGGTCAGAGGTGGGTAGTGGGGTTCCCCAGGGTTCTGTGCTGGGACCAATCCTTTTTATTTTGTTCATAAACGACCTGAAGGATGGGGTAAACAGTTCAATCTCAGCCATGGGCAACTACATGGCAAATGAGGTTTAATGTAGAAAAATGTAAAATAATGCATTTGGGTGGCAAAAATATGAATGCAATCTATACACTAGGGGGAGAACCTCTGGGGAATGTAGGATGCAAAAGGACCTGGGGGTCCTAGTAGATGATAGGCTCAGCAAATGCCAAGCTAACGCTAACAAAGCAAACAGAATATTGGCATGCATTAAAAAAGGGATTGACTCCAGAGATTCTCCCACTCTACAAGACTCTGGTTCGGCTGCACCTGGAGTTCTGGGCACCAGTCCTCAGGAAGGATGTACTGGAAATGGAGCGAGTACAGAGAAGGGCAACAGAGCCAATAAAGGATCTGGAGGATATTAGTTATGAGGAAAGGTTGTGAGAACTACACTTATTCTCTCTGGAAAAGAGACGCTTGAGAGGGGACATGATTTCAATTTACAAATACTATACTGGTGACCCCACAATAGGGATAAAACTTTTTTGCGGAAGGGAGTTTAAAAAGAGACGTGGCCACTCATTAAAATTAGAAGAAAGGAGGTTTAACCTTAAACATGGTAGAGGGTTCTTTACTGTAAGAGCGGCAAGGATGTGGAATTCCCTTCCACAGGCGGTGGTCTCAGCGAGGAGTATCGATACTTTCAAAAAACTATTAGATAAGTACCCGAACAACCCCAACTTACAGGGATATACAATGTAATACTAACATATAATCACACACATAGGTTGGACTTGATGGACTTGTGTCTTTTTTCAACCACACCTACTATGTAACTATGTATATATACATGAGCTTCTTTGGTGCAACATATGTGCACCAAAATAAATGGGGTACCCTATGCCTGAGACACAGAAACACATGTAAATCATGCACAAAAATCAAGAGAGGTAACACACATTTCAGATGTGTGAATGGGGCCTAAGAATGCTTTCATAGTTTCACAATATTTTGTGTGCTTTCATTTAGGCACACAGGTGTATGAATTTATGCCGCCAGAAGTTGGCAGAAAAATGCCTCTAATCTTGCATTTCATCACTTGCATTCATGCGCGTTTATGCGCGTTTATATGCATATGGTGTTTAGAAGAATTTGCTTGTAAACTCATTTTATTGACTACAATGTTCATGTACTTTAAAAAAAAAAACTGTCAGCTCCGGTCAGAGCCATTGTACTATGTGAAGTTAGTGCAGCGATCTCCCCTTCTGAGCTGTTTTGTTCTAACAAGGGGATGTCACCCCCAAGAACACTCTGATCAGCGCTGAGAGCACTGATCATGAGTCGGTCAGCTGCTGGTTTCCCATCATGCTCGTCCGACATGCACACAGGACGAATGTCAGCTGTTTTTTTTTAACTGGCTGATGTCTCCTGACATTCAGCCTGTGTGTACCAGGCTTTAGCCATTAGAATTAATTACATGCATAAGCGTGCGTTTATGCATGTTTATATGCGTTTTGGTGCATTTATGCATGTTTGCATAGAAAAACTCAAAAACATTTCTCTTGGAATGTGTGCCTGGGCCAATTTTTTTCTGCCACTGAACGCTGTGCATAAAAACACACTAAACCACATTCATGCAGTTGCATTCAGAGGTGTAAAAAAAAAAAAAAGGCCAATAGCCCCTGAAAGCTGCATTTTTTGCATCCGTGTGCATGAGGTCTTAAACAGGGCCATACATTGAACGAAATTTGGTCAGTTTAGTAGGGACTGGGCGAATTTAGATCCATGTATGGGCAGCTAATTGTACACAAGTCAATCGATAGACGATGATAAGCTATAGCTGGCAACCCTAATCAGTGTATTCTGATCGTGGGGAAGGCTCCTCACCACTAGATTGCAATACCGCAGTGGGAAGGCTTCCCCCATCCATCTCCAATGTGTGGATGGAGGAATTGGTTCATTCTTTTTTTTTTTTTCGTTCAACCCGCTGGTTGAATGAAAAAATAAAGATCAATGTATGGGCTACCTTACAGAACTATCTCCCTCTGTTGCAGCATTAGCCTGTGAAAAAAATTCTGAAAAAACAATGTAAAAAATTACACTAATTTTAAGAGCTAAATTTCGCATTTGCTAGATATTTGCTAAATAAGGATTTTTTTTTTTTTTTTTTGTGAATTGACTACTTATAAGATAAACACAGCATGAGTTACTTTAAAGCCAAAATGTATGTGGTATTAATTTGGGAGTAATGTCTCCACTAACAAGGTCCAGAGAAGGGGGGATCCAAGGAAAGAAAAAGCCACCACCACCAGACTAGCGTGGCACAGTGCCAGACCCAGTGCTGGATACTAGATACTGGATAGGCAGAGCGGGGAGCAGGGAGCTTAATCGCACTACATCACTTCCAGTTGCTCAAACTTCAGCTTTGAAATGGTTGCTGCATCAGGTGCATTATGAGAGATTTATGTTTTTGAAAAAATATTTATTTTATAATTCAATATAATCCCTGGAGAAGGCCAAAATAACTGCTAAAAAATATGAAATTGTCCCAGTAAAGGTTTGAAACAAATCAGCGTACTGTTATATATCTATAACTGCAAACATTAGTGTATCATAATATGTATAGCTGTCTGGGTCTCTCTGGTGGTCTAAAAGGGAAATAAACCTTTTTCTGCATGATTTATAACTTCTTTTTTAAGCACAGTGGGAGCTGTACAATCCAACTTTAACAAAAGTTTATATATTTTTTAGTTGTACAGAACAGCAATCCGGATGTGGCATATGCCTGAGCAGGGGTAACTTTTTTTTTTTTTACACACCAGAAATTTACAATAAATAAAGGCATTTGGCAGGCAATGGGGAGATAATATGTTGTCGCCTCTCCACCTGAATTAATAACATAAATGCCGCATTACACGCGGGTGTGGGGCGGTTGCAATGTGGCCCTATTCACTTTAATAGGGGGATCATTTTTTGCCAGGCCACAAAACAAAGTGGCACTGCATGTGAATATTCCAGTCCACTGCCTTTGCAGCTTAAGGAGGGGTGGAAAAATGTTTTTCCCACTCCCAACCACAAGTCTAAACAAGAAAAAATCATAATCCACCAAGCAGTGTTATATAGTTTGTGCCAACCATGGGCACTTTATCATTACATTAATTAATCATGCAATTATTAGAATATTTGTTGTAATTGTGGTCCAAAATGCTAAAAATGAAGTTGCTCTATTTGGTCTGTTAAATAAACCATTAAAAATGTTGTTATAGCTGTTCTATAAGAGCAAAAAAATACCTGTTGATCCTACCAATGATCCAGTGAGCTCATAAGTTCCAGTGAACTTTTCTGCCCTGACCATTTTACATACCCTGTTCATGTGAAATACAGAACACCTCTACCCTCTGTTATGGAACTGCGGAGAAGGAAAGGTTTTCCGTAGTCCTAACATACATCGAGGTCCATATTTTTAAAAAAAAATTGCTGGGCAGATGCCTTAATGCATTCATACAAGAGCCATGAATGATTGTATTCTTTGTAATATGATTATTTCCCATGATTGTCTGCTCCATCTAGTGGACATAATGTAGTGTAGAACTAACTCTCGGTGGAGCTGCTGGTTTAGGCGGGCTGTTACCTTCACTCTCGATACCTCTGTTTCACCGGCACCGGGTCTAGGGTTCCGTTGAGTTTACCTCTGGACGATATAAGCACCAACACTTGAGTACGGTTTCAATGCTTTTACGAAGGAAGTAGCAGGAAAGAGGCAGGAGGAAAACTGCAGGGAAGCTCAAATACCTTTCTTTAGGTTTCTTTAGAACATCCTTTAAAGTTGAATACTGTAATTGAATGCAATCCCCTTTTTGTGGGACACAATCTTTGCTCGCCTGGATAGGCCTCTCTCACTTGCCTAGCAGCCAGTACATAGCACGAACAAAAGTCTCTGCCACAGACTTGCTTGAAATAAACCCGTATGATCCTCTGCCACAGGATGTATTGGTTCGTGATGAATGTCAGACACAGTACTTGGACCTCTAAGCCAACCCGGCAGTACCATGCAATAAGACTACTTCAGGATACGTCCTCCAACCGAGTCACCAGGCCCCTCTCCAGACCAGCACTCTGCATGATCCTTCCATGATGGGTCCTCCCCTGGGATCTTTTCGGTTGTCCAGCTTCTTCACTCTGGATAGATAGCTCAGGACCATTCCTCGGCTGCTGTGGTAGGCCCCAGACAGGCTTCTGGGCCCACCCACGCGCCACAACGACGTGGCCCTCCGGAACGAAGGACCACGAGGTGGTACTCTAACACATACCTGTCGGCCCCCTAAACATGGCGTCTGTCCCAAAAAAATACCGTCTCCCAGAATGCAGCTCGGAGGACCACCTCCACCGAGTTGTCTCTGGGACAGAGGAGCACTCATCCGCTTTAACACGTTGCTTTTCCAACACCCGCCGATGGTGACAACGACACCCACCGGCACAATGTGGAACCACACGCAACGTAGTGCCAAGCCAAGCTGGAACAGAGGCAAATCTAACTTCCTAACGAGCAATTCACTAAATTTACCTATCATATGGTAGATCATAAATCTACCAGCGCTACAGTAGTGCTCTTTATTAAAGTTTTTCTGGAAAATACCTCAATATGGCCATTGGAGAAATCACATTATACAGTACATACCTTTTTTCCTGTAGTCTTCAAGTCAGTTAAGTGATGTCAAGAGCTTTTAATCTTCTTCTTTAGTGGTGGCGACCATGGACGTCCTCCCAGAAACTTGCTTCCGTGCGCCCCCTGGGGCACGCACCCAGGAATATCCGTCACTGCTGGGTCCGGTAAATGGCTGCTGACAGCAATCACTTGTAAACATCATGTTCGGTTCATCTCTCCCCTCCCCGTACCGATCGGTACAGTGCGAGGGGAGAGATCGGGTGCAGCAGCGCTGTGGGCTGGATATCTAGTGCCCACAGCGCTGATCTGTGCCCATTCCAGCACTCACCCATCCATCCATACCCAGCCATCCCATCCATACTCATCCATGCTCAGCAATACTCATACATACATCCATGCTCAGCAATACTCATCCATCCATCCATACTCAGCAATACTCATCCATCCATCCATACTCAGCAATACTCATCCATCCATCCATGCTCAGCAATACTCCTCCATCCATACTCATCAATACTCATCCATCCATCCATGCTCAGCAATACTCATCCATCTATCCATGCTCAGCCTTCCATGCTTAGCAATACTCATCCATCCGTGATGCTCAGCAATACTCATCCATCCATCCATTCTCAGCAATACTCATCCATCCATGCTCAGCAATACTCATCCATCCATCCATACTCAGCAATACTCATCTATCCATTCATACTCAGCAATACTCATCCATTCATCCATGCTCAGCAATACTCATCCATCTATCCATGCTCAGCCTTCCATGCTTAGCAATACTCATCCATCCGTCGATGCTCAGCAATACTCATCCATCCATCCATACTCAGCAATACTCATCCGTCCATCCATGTTCAGCCATTCATGCTCAGCAATACTCATCCATCCATCCATGCTCAGCCATCCATACTCAGCCATACCCAGCCATACTCAGCCATACTCAGCCATACCCAGTCATACCCAGCCATACTCAGCCATACCCACCTATACCCAGCCATACCCACCCAGCCATACTCAACCATACCCAGCCATCCCAGCCACACCCAGCCATACTCAGCCATACCCAGCCATACTCAGATATACCCACCCAGGCATACTCAGCCATACCCTCCCAGCCACACTCAGCGATCCCATCCATACGCAGCCATACTCAGTCATTCCCAGCCATACTCAGCCATACCCAGCCACACCCAGCCATACTCAGCATCCACATTCATGGCTCAACCATGCTCAGCCATCCCCATCTACGGCTCATCTATGCCTCATCCATGCCACTGCCTTGCCCATCAGTGCCACTACAGTGCCTCAAAGTGTAATAGGTAGTCAAATTAGATTTGATATTTATACCCCTAGAACGCCTAATGGTGCTCCCTGCATGTTGGGCCTCTGTATGTGGCCAGGCTGTGTAAAAGTCTCACACATGTGGTATCGCCATACTCAGGAGGAGAAGGAGAATCTATTTTGGGGTGTAATTTTTGCTATGTACATGCTATGTGTTAGAAATATTGTATAAATGGACAACTTTGTGTAAACAAAAATGCGTTTTCATTTTCTTTCCACATTTTCCAAAAACTTGTATAAAAAAATGACATGTTCAAAACACTCATTATACCTCATAGCTTATACGTTGGGGTGTTTTTTTCCAAAATTGGGTAATTTTTGGGGTGTTTCCATTGTCCTGGTGCTCCAGGACCTTCAAAAGTGCAAGAGGTAGTCAAGAAATCTTATGTGCAATTTATGCTCCTAGAATGCCTGATGGTGCTCCCTGCATGTTGGACCTCTCTATGTGGCCACGCTGTGTAAAAGTCTCACACATGTGGTATCACCATACTTTGGGGCGTAATTTGTGGTATGCAGATGCTGTATGTAGGAAATAACCTGCTAATATGACAAAAATGAAAAAAAAAATCTTGATATTGCAAAGAATTGTGGGAAAAAATTACAACTTCAAAAAACTCTCCATGTCTCTTACTAAATACCTTGGAATGTCTACTTTCCAAAAATGGGTCATTTTGGGGGGGTATTTGTACTGTCCTGGCTTGTTAGGGTCTCAAGAAATGAGACTAGCTACGACTAAGGCTATTGCCAAAACGCGTCATCTTTATTGTTTTATTGTCACTCTGATGTACCAATAAACGACACTTCAAGGATTACAGTTTTGCCGGCACTCCTTATTACTGTTGCCCTGGCTTGTTAGGGTCTCAAAAAATGAGATAGGCCGTCAGTACTTGAGGTGTGATACATTTTCAGTGATTGGCACCATAGCTTGTGGACTCTATAACTTTCACACAGACCAAATAATATACACCGATTTGAATTATATTTACCAAAAATATGTAGCAGTATAAATTTTGGCCAAAATGTATGAAGAAAAATTACTAATTTGCTACATTTTATAACAGAAATGAAGAAAAATGTATTTTTGTACAGAATTTTCGGTCTTTTTCATTTATAGCACAAAAAATAAAAAACCCAGCAGAAATTAAATACCACCAAAAGAAAGCTCTATTTGTGGGGAAAAAAGGACACAATTTTCATATGGGTATAGTGTTGCATGACTGAGTAATTATCATTCAGAATGTGAGAGCACTGAAAGCTGAAAGTTGGTCTGGTTTGGAAGGGGGATTAAGTGCCCAGTGGGCAAGTGGTTAAAGAATATGTAAACCCAACACTTCAAATTCCTGATATGTGTCTGCTGTACTGTGTACTTGTATGAGAAAGTCTCCTGTTCTCTTTGTATTGCTTCCTTTGTGTGAAAGCCCTGGTGTTCCTGCCAGTCCCTCTAAGTTCCTATTAAAAACTGACCACACTAAGCAGGTGAAAACACTATGGTCAGTTCTCTAGCTGTGCTGGGAACTCAGTCTGCTCTCCTCTAATGATCAGACTTGTCCTGACATCCCCCATCCCCACACAGCCTTTCAATGGGAAGCTCCCCTGGTTCTTATGCAGCTGAGAACAGAAGGAATGTGATCACTTTAAAAAGGGAAAAAAGGTATTTATAATTTTTTTTGTTTTATATATATATATATATATATATATATATATATATATATATATATATATATATATATATATATATATATATATTTATGCACAAATGTTTTGTCTTTCATTTCTATTTTAAACTAAATGGGTTGTTTTACAAAGTGAGGGTTTACAATCACTTTAACCACTTGAGGTCCGGGCCATAGCCGAATGACGGCCACAGCGCGGACCTCAATTTCCAGAAGGCCATCATGGGACATCCTCCCCTGTGCATGCGCACCCTGCAGGGTGTGGGGTGCGCGGTGCGCGCGCTGTGATCACCGAGTCACGGAGACTCGGATGATCACAGATGCAAGTAAGGGGCCGATCCCGGCCCCTTACCATGTGATCAGCTGTCAGCTAATGATAGCTGATCACATGATGTAAACAAAAACTCGGTAATCACTTACAGCGCGAGGAGAAAAAAAAGACGATCACCGGCTTATGTTAAAGGGACATCGGTCCCAAAGAGGAAGGAGGCACATATGCCTCATCTGTGCCTGCCAGTGCCACCTGCCATTGCCACCTGCCAGTGCCCAGCAGTGCCACCTATCAATGCCCACAAGTGCCACCTATCAATGCCCACCAGTGGTGCCAATCAGTGCCACCTAGCAGTGCTGCCATCAGTGTAAGCAATCAGTGCCCATTATTGCCACCCATCAGTGCCCATCACTGCCACCTATCGGTGCCCATCAGTGCCGCCTCATCAGCGTACATCAATGAAGGAGAAAAATTACCTGTTTGCAAAATTTTATAACAAAATATAAAAAAAATATATATTTTTTTTTTAAATGTGGTGTTTTTCAAGTTTTTTAACAAAAACTAAAAACCGCAGAGGTGATCAAATACCACCAAAAGAAAGCTCTATTTGTGGGAAAAAAATGATAAAAATTTCATTTGAGTACAGTGTTGTATGACCGCGCAATTGTCATTCAAAGTGCGACAGCGCTGAAAGCTGAAAATTGGTCTGGACAGGAGGGGGGTTTAAGTGCCCTGTAAGCAAGTGGTTAAAGCAGATGGCGGAAGCGATGTCAAACGTCACTTCCGCCCAATGATCTTAAAGGGGAACATTTTTTGTATTGAAAAAAAAAAGAAATTTTTTTTTATTGCATTTAAGTGTAAATGTCGGATCTGAGGTCTTTTTGACCCCAGATCTCACATTAAAGAGGTCCTGTCATGCTTTTTTTATATTACAAGGGATGTTTACATTTTACAGTGTAAAAATAAAAAATAAAAAGTAAAATAAATAAGAAATAAGAAAAACATTTTTTAAAGCGCCCCGTCCCTCCATGCTCACGCGCAGAAGTGAACGCATACATAAGTCGCCCACATATGAAAACGGTATTCAAACCACACACGTGAAGTATCGCCGTGATCGTTAGATAATAATAATAATAATTCTAGCACTAGACCTCCTCTGTAACGCAAAACTGGTAACCTGTAGAAATGTTTAAACGTCGCCTATGGAGATTTTTACGGGGCAAAGTTTGTCGCCATTCCACGAGCGGGTGCAATTTTGAAGTGTGACATGTTTGGTATCCATTGACGCAGCGTAACATTATCTTTCACAACATAAAAAAAAATTGGGCTAACTTTACTGTTTTTTTTTTTTATTCAAAAAAATTTATTTTTTCCAAAAAAATTACGTTTTCTGCGTAAATACGGTGTGATATAAAGTATTGCAACGATCGCTAATTTTATTCTTTAGGGTGTCTGAAAAAAAAATATAGACATAATATTTGGGGGTTCTAAGTAATTTTCTAGCAAAAAAAATTATTTTAACTTGTAAACATCAAGTTTGAAAACTACCCCTGGTCCTTAAAGTGATTGTAAGGGTATTTTTTTTTTTTTTAAATACGATAGGATGCATTAAGGTGAAAAAACACGAACCTTTACAACCCCTTTAAGTGGTTAAGATAGCAGTGCAAAAAAAAAAAAAATAGCCTGGTCATGAAGGGGGTAAACTCTTCTGGAGGTGAAGTGGTTATAGGAGGCATGGTAAATAAAAAAGCTGTAAAGCAGACACAGTAACAAACAAAACAAAAAAAAAGCAACAATAAACAAACCCACTGTAAAAAGAGACATATCTTCCTGTAACAATAACTACAGGAATCTGTGCAGAAGAACATCACATTTTCTAAATGAGCCGGAGGGACACTTCACCACATACTAGCAGAGAACAGCGAATATCATGTGTCACTGTTGCTATGGTAACAGCAGACACGGTAACTAGCTTGTGAGAGCATCAAGGCGCGACGCTGGGCTGCGCATGCGTGGCCCTTTTCCTTCTCGGGGACGTCATGAGCCGTCGCCGAGATCGTTCGTGACCATGGCGGGACTAGGGGATTGCGAGTTTCTGGTCCGGAGAGCCCGGGAGCTGGTCCAGGAGGACACGTGTGCCGCCCGAGCCTGGCTTATCACCGCCCGAACCCTCTACCCGCAGGACTTCAATATCCAGGTGTGCCCCATGAGTCCTCCTATGCTAGTGTATGGAGGGGGGTGACAGGACCACACACACAGCTCTGCGGGGGTCTATTACTGCACCATTCACTCTACCACTTCATTTCTCATTGCAAAAGACAAGCCTTCCCACATATGTGTCATCTATAGGAGGGTTCCTTAAAGCGAACCTGTCACTGGAAGAAACAACTAAGAAAAGCATCCCTTTAAAGAAAAGAACTGAGGGCACAAGTTTTTTTTTTTTTTATGTTGACTACAGTAAGGGAAGGTTATACCCCCTGTCAGACTTTTGTTGTCATCTGTGATTTCCCTTCAAGTGGGACCAAAGAGCAACTTCCCTTATTTCTAATGCTCCAGGTCCCTTTCCGGTGATCTGCTAAAATAGCCAATTCATCAAGATCTCCAATCACGTCACTTCCAGTTACTGTAAAGCATCAGTAATTGGAGATTTAGAAGAGTTGCTGTTGTGACACGACACCCGGCAAGCGTGTACCCTCCGGTACACAAAGCGTTTGCTGTTTTGACAGAACAGCAGCTAGGGAGGAAAAAGTTGCCGCCTCGGAGGTGGCCATGTTGTTTGTTAGTATCCAGTGGACTAACAATGTCTGGTCATAATATCGTGTACACGCTTTCTGGTGTTGTGTCAACACAGCAACTCCTCTAAATCTACGATTACTGATGATTGGAGATCTTGATGAATTGGCTATTTTGACAGAACACCGGCAGCTTCGCCCTGGGTGCTGGTTTTCAGGCGTCTCCATTGGTCATTGCAGAATGGCTTAAAGCGGAGTTCTGTCTGGGCCGGACATTACGTAGTTCACAGCACAATGTGCTCCCCAGAAGTGGGAGCAGATGCCTGGATTTGACAGGTATTTGCTCCCCCTCCCCCCTGAAAGGTGCCAAATGTGGCACAGAAGAGGGGGAGGAATCTGATCAGCGGAAGTTACATTTGTGGGTGGAACTCCGCTTTAAAGTGATACTAAAGCTAAAAAGTTTTTTTTTACTTTTAGAAGTATGGTAATGTTTTATTTTTGTGGAATCATACTTGCCTAGCTGGATGCTGCATCTGTCCCCCCACCGGCTCTAAGGCTGAGAACTAAGCAATCAAACACCACTGATCGATGGTTCTTAGAGCTCCCTGAGCAGAAAGCTGGTGACTATCAGTCAGCAGCTCCTTGCTCTGCCTTTCCAACCCCACCCTCGTCCCTGGAGCAACTTGCTGAGCTGGGTGCTGGTCCAGGCATGTGGGTGGATCCCGACTTCATTGTCGCGATCTTGCCCCTGCCTGGACCGGCTCTGTGATGTCAGCCGACAGAGGGCTTTAGCTCGCTGTCAGCTGAAACCTGGTCACAGGAGTGCAGAATGAACTGCACTCCTGTGATCCACAGGGGAAGTACAGTACAGCCAAACAAGCTTTGGCTTGTACTTCTCCTTTAAATGTTTTTTTATTTCTTTGCCCCCTTCCCTGTGTAAAGGGGTTAGAAAGGGGAGAATAGATCCAGTCCTGTGCATAGCTGCATTTCTTCTCCCCTCTCTTCCTCTTCACACAGCAGTCGAGCGGCAGGAGCGATTGGCAATCAAACATAGTGAGAAGGAAGTGGGGGTCAGGGCTAAGTCCCGCTGTGTAAGTCTATGGCTCCATAGCAAGCGGCTTGCTATGGGGACACACAAAGAAGGGCAGGAGCCGAGAGACCCAAGAAGAGGAGTATCAGGGCCGCTCTGTGCAACGCCATTGCACAGAGCAGGTGAGTATAACATGTTTGTTATTTTAATAATAATAAAAAAAAAAATTGTCTTTAACACTTTAACTTCCGCTCAGTGAAGTCTGGTCTCAGTGAAGTAATGGTCTTTGAAAGCTCAGTTCTCGGCCTTAAAGACAGTGAGGGACAGATGCCCGGCGAACTCGTTTTTGCTTAGCGGGGGATCGCTCCGCTGAGCAGGCAGATGACAGGCTCATCTCTGCTCACTGCAGAGACGGACCTGTTAGAGCCCTGCTCTCCTCTATTGGGAGATCGGATGAAAACGGACCGCCTGTCCAATTTCATCTGATCCACCAGAGAGATGGAAAATGGGGTCTCCATCCGTCTGGATTTCACTGACACAATTGGATAACAGCGGGTTTCAGCGGACGTGTCACCGATGACATCCACTGCTCCATAGTGCTGAATGGAGCATCCGATCAGGTCCGCCTGAAAAACTGACAGGCGGACCTGATCGGAAAGCCCATGTAAAAGGGGCCCTAAATGTTTGTCATTTTTAAATCCCACACTTCTCTTTTCACATACTGTAGTTCATTTTCACCAAGTTGGTCCAAACAAACTGTTACCTTCACTAACAGATGTGTGCGCTGTATAAACACTGGAACATCAGCTACATCCAGTATACAGCACTGTGTATCAGCAGCTGAACAGGGACTTTCCATTCCACTCCAGGAATAATATCAAGTCAGGCTGAGTACTGCTCAGCCATTCACAGGATGCTTTGTATTCTATGAATAGATACAAGGCTACCTCTGATTGGCTGAAGTGGAGAGGCAGGCAGATGACATCACACTGCATTGTTCCCTCTCCGCTCCTGTCCCTGACTCTAAGCGGACATTCACCCATCAATCCTCCCCCCTACCTGTAACACAATCACGTGTAATCTTTTTTTGAAAAAGGGGAGGGGGGGAGAGAGAGAGGGAGGAGTAGTAAGTAACTTTTTCTGCAAGGTGAGAATGATATACATTTATCTTTCCCGCTGAGCCTCATGAATATACACATTATGCAGCTGTGCTTCAGCAAGGGGGGGGGGGGGAGGGTAGGTGCTCAGGAAGTTGCAGCCAACTTCCAAGTCCAAGATGGCAGTGCGGGAAGCAAAAAAGCTGCGAAAGACGGCTACATTGGAGTTCGTGGACTGGTAAGTATGTATTTTCAAATGTCAGCAGCTTCAGTTCTTTTTTTGTTTTTAAAAGCCTGGTAAGGACACAGCATGTGAGGAAAGGTCTGCTTATAACTGGCAAGTCTGTTTACATGTGATCAGCTGTGATTGGACACAGCTGATCACATGGTAAAGGGCCGCTGTCGGCTCTTTACCGTAATTTGTGATCAGCTGTGTGCAGTCACAGAGCGTGCCCAATGCACGCTGCGGGGGCCCAGGAGGCAAGGTTCTAGGAGGATGCCCTCCCAGAACTGGACATCCACTCTGTAGCCGCTTTTTGGCTATAGCGCGGTCAGGTACAACTTAAATAAATGTTCCCCATTGTTTCTTTTTTAAGGACCATTTATTATTTATGTATGTATTCTTTTTGAAGTTCAATTCTGCTTTCCGTTGCAGCAATATTTTAATTTTTTTACAGTATGAAATGTACAATATTGAAAGAAATGCAGAACGCACCGCCTCAGCCGGAAGACTATTGTATGACATGTGAGTTCTTAATTGGTGTGAAGCGTGAGTTATTTTTATTTGTAAAATATGTGTTCATTTTAATTCAGTATCAATAAACACTTTACTTTCATTAAATGTAAAACAAATGAATACACTTTTTTTTTTTTTTAATCTGTATTATTTTTCATTATGCGTATTGGAATATTTTAAACTGAAACACCCTATTGTGCATAGAGTTAAATGTGGTGTTTTTTGCAAAGTTTTGTAACCACGTCACCGCATACAATTCACAGCAATGTAAGTTGCACATGCCAGCTGGTGTGAACAGGCTCCTAATATAAAAAGGATGCATGTGATACAAGCGCTTAAAGGATAAGTTCACCTTGTGCACTATGTTACATGTTCCACTAGGGTTGTCCCGATACCACTTTTTTAGGACCGAGTACAAGTACCGATACTTTTTTTCAAGTACTCGCCGATACCGATTACCGATACTTTTTTTTTAATGTCACGTGACAGTTTTTTTTTTTGCTATTTTTTTTTTGGGGGGGGGGGTGAACGTTGTATGTGTGTGTTTTTTTTGTTTTTTTTTTTTTTACAATTTTTATTTTTTACAATAATATTTTTTTATTCTTTATTTTTTTTTGTTTTTTAATCAGCCCTTTTGGGGAGCTTTGGTGAGATATCAGGGGTCTTAACAGACCTCTTATATCTCCACCTTGAGACAGAGAAAGAGACAGAGGATAGAGATTCCCCAGTCCCTTTCTCTGCAGCGTCAGCTGCACTGAGAATGAATGGAGAGAAGACAGCGGCTTCTGTAATCACAGGAGATTACAATGTTTCAGTTATGTGAATGGACATAGTCAGCTGACTCTCTCCATACACAAAGGAAGGAGGAGGGGGACGGAGGAACGGAGGGGAGAACGGAGGGGACAGATAAGGAGAGAGGAATGCAGGGGACAGATAAGGAGAGAGGAATGCAGGGGACAGATAAGGAGAGAGGAATGCAGGGGACAGATAAGGAGAGCAGAACGGAGGGGACAGATAAGGAGAGCAGAACGGAGGGGACAGATAAGGAGAGCAGAACGGAGGGGACAGATAAGGAGAGCAGAACGGAGGGGACAGATAAGGAGAGCAGAACGGAGGGGACAGATAAGGAGAGCAGAACGGAGGGGACAGATAAGGAGAGCAGAACGGAGGGGACAACGGAGAGGCACAGAGGAACGGAGGGGGCACGGAGGAGGATGCAGTGACAGTCAGCTGTGAGCGATCACCGCTGTATGTCACTAAAGCTGGTGAAAGCCGCTGGGGTAGAATCTTGTAACTCCCCCACGGGCCGATCACAGCTGTCCTCTAGGTATCGGGGGAAGCATCGGGAGCATTTGCCTGAGTACAAGTACTTGGGCAAATGCTCGGTATCGGTACCGATACTAGTATCGGTATCGGGACAACCCTATGTTCCACCCATATTTAGACTGTTGCATGTAACATGCTGCAAATGCCTCCCCTCCCACCCTCACTTTTCCAATCCAACTATTGCCCCATACACTGTAATTTGTATGAAGAATTTTTCATACTTGTGTCATATTTTTCTGGATTGTCTTTTCTTGTGCTGACAGAAGCTGCACTCTTTTTTTTTTTTTTTTTTTTTGTTCTGTCAAGGTTTGTAAACTTCAGTGACCAGCCAGTAGTTTGGAGGGAAATTGGCGTGATAACCTCTGCTCTTCGTAATGACTCGCAGGATAAGCAAACACAGTTTTTAAGAGGTATGAAACAAGTATTTATTTATTTTTTATCTAACATTGCGTGGTGCAGGTTCAGTAGTGGTGAATTCTATTGGTGGTGACTTTAGAGTGAGAGAAACCTTTGCAACAAATAGATAAGGTTGTGACCTGCACTGGTTCCTATGACTGAAGATAATTATGAACATTTTAGGCATTGTGCAGATTTCTTTTTTTTTTTTTTTTTCTGACTTACGTTCCAGTAGTCGTCGTAAGAGGTTCCATATCTATACTTGCTACACGGTCAGACATACAGGATTAGTTATGTTTTAAACATTGATTGTGGATGTTGTTTCTATTTTCACTTTGACAGTCAAATTTGAAAATCCCTTACTAGTGCAGTGCAGTTAAAAGGACAGACTGAGATAAAATGCATTAACACACATTGTACCACCAAGACCTTAAGATCTTTGTTTGTAAACTTAAAAAAAAATGAACAAAGAATATACTCAAAGTGTATATGTCTTAACATCAAGCACCTAATGCAGATTCTGGTTGCTCTCTCCTTTCCCTGCAATGTGCATCCAACACTGCAGTTTTCCTTGACATCAGGCAATCCAGGATGACAGCCCTGCCCCGCTACCATGCATGCAGTGGGTGATTGACAGCCTCAGATGTGTGTATATTTATCTATGATGGTGTAGAGGGGTGTGTCCTTTCCCTCCACTCCAGTGTCAGATTATACTCGGCTCTCTATGCCAGCCTTTTTCTTTTTTTTTTTTTTTTTTTTCTTTTTAAATTGTTTATTCCAGGAATCAAATCCACAAGGACCACAATTACACATTACAGATATAACATGTCAGCATTACATACATTGGGGATCTATGATGACATCGTGCAATATTTAACATACTGTTGGATCCATAATGACAAACTACCATATAGTAAATCTTTAGAGTGTATCTTAAAATGTAAACCTATGCTCAGTATCCATATACTGCTTCTTTCCCCGGTCCTATGAGAGTGTTTGTAAAGTCACGGGAATAATTCTCGTGTCTGACATTGTTAGCATATCATTTTGCTGCCCCGCGGACACGTCTCCTGTTCTTTTTCTATATAACCTAAAACAAACCTATAAAACTTGGTAAATAAGATTAAGAGAAAAATAAAAAAATAAAAATGGGGGGGGGGGGGGGGAGTATGTAGAGGGGAGGAGAAAAGAGGGGGGAAGAAGAAGAGAAAAAAAGGGGGGGGGGGGTTCACGGACATGCACAGCTTAGTTTGTGTATTATTGCTACTGTCGATAGCACCCTCTTTCCTTGCCATCAGGAAGTATTTTATAAACTCGTGTGGTGAGGGGTGATCCCTAAGGTTTGTCCTTCTTCTGAGTATTTGAATATATTCCACAGTTGCCATGTCTTGGAATATCTTTCCTGTCTATTCTGGTGTGTTAAGATAAGGTCCTCCATTTCGTTTATCTCCTCTATTTTCCTAAACCATAAGTCTATAGACGGCGGGTGTGTTGATTTCCAGTTGAGCGGAATACACGCTTTGGCTGCGTCAAGTAAATGGCGTATCACCGATTTTTTTTATACACTCTCGCCGGAGTATCAGTTACATGTAGGAGGAAGTATGCTGGATTATCTGGGACTATGCGGTCAGTGAATTTTTGTATTATTCGACGTACTTCTCCCCAGAAAACTTGGATTAATGGGCAGGACCAGAAGATGTGCAGCAAGGTTCCTTTATCTTGTTTACAGCGCCAGCATAAATCGGATGTTGCTGGGAAAAATGTTTTGAGTACAGATGGGGTTCTGTACCAACGTGTGAGAATTTTATAGTTGGTCTCCTGAATTTTGGCGCAGATAGATGACTTGTGTGTGAATGTCAATATATGTTGTTTCTGCGTATTTGTGAAGTGACAATCCAAGTCCCCCTCCCATTTGTCAATGTATGGGATTCGGCAGTCCTCTGTTGGCGTTATTAGTAGTTTGTACATGAGGGACAGTGTATGTAGGATCGTTCCCGTCTCTGTACATATCTCTTCCAGAGTCGTGAAAGGCCTGTCGGTAATGTTAGGTGGGGTCATTGTGTGAAGAAAATGATGTAGCTGTAAAGCTCTTAAGAAGTCTAGTTTGTATTGACCTGTCAAGTCCGTAAGCTCTGTTAGTGTTCTCCAATGACCCGTAGTGCTAAAATGAGATGCTTGATGAAGGCCTAATAATTTTAGAGCGTGGAATTTCGGGTCGCTCATGCCCGGCGTAAATCGTGGGTTGCCTAGAATTGGGCGGAGAGGTGAATTGTTATGGGACAAGGTGGTTTGGGAGAATAAGCGGGCACACAGGCTGATAGTACAGCCAATCATTGGTTGTCGTCTAGTGTCAGATGGCAAGTCCGTATGACACCAGGGTGCTCTATTTAAGGGAAATTCACTTTGTGCCTGCTCTATCTGCGTCCATAGTTTGGACTCTCTATGTCTACACCAGTCAACAAGTCTGCTCAAGTGTGCCGCGTGATAGTAGGTTTTGATATCTGGCATCGCTATGCCTCCTTGCTGTTTTGGAACTGATAGTATTTTTTTGCTTATTCTGGGTTTTTTCCCTGCCCAAAGGAACTTTATAAATGCTGAATTCACTTGTTTAAAGAAGGATGCGGGAATGTGGATTGGGAGTGCTTGTAGTAGATAGAGGAACTTTGGCAGAATTGTCATTTTGAGTATGTTACAGCGGCCGAACCACGAGTGGAGGCCGCTATCCCAGTTGCTAAGTAACCTTTGGACTTCTTTCAAAAGGGGTGGGAAATTTAAATTGAACGTTTGGGCAATTTTTGGTGGGATGAATGTTCCTAAGTATTTCAATGCTGTGTTTGTCCATTTCAGGTTAAAATTAGCTTTGAGATTATCCAGTTGTGAAGGTGGGACACCCACTCCCATTGCTTCTGATTTGGTGAAATTTATTTTTAGGTTGGAAAGTTTTCCATATATCGCAAATTCGTTCATTAAATTGGGGAGTGAGATGTTTGGGTTTGTGATGGAGAATAACATGTCATCTGCATACGCAGATACTTTATACTGTGTATTGTTAATTTCTATTCCCGTGATGTCTGGGTTTGATCGGATATGGCAAAGGAATGGCTCTAAAGATAATGCAAACAATAATGGAGAGAGTGGGCATCCTTCTCTAGTCCCGTTAGTAATCGAAAATGGTTCTGAAACTACACCGTTTGCTCTAACCCTCGCCGTCGGGTTTGAGTATGCTGCCCTAATCCAATTAAGCATTTTGTTGCCCACACCTATATGTTGTAGAGTAGCAAACATGAATTGCCAGTTCACTCGGTCGAACGCCTTTTCGGCGTCCATTCCTAAAAATATGCTCAGTGTTTTGTTTTTATTGGCTAGATGGAGCAGGTTGAGGACTTTGATGGTGTTGTCCCTAGCTTCTCTGGTCGGAACAAATCCAACTTGGTCTAAATGGATTAGGTTTGGAAGATGGTGCTGAAGTCTGGAGGCAATGATTTTAGTGAAAAGTTTTAAATCTGTATTTAGTAGAGAGATGGGGCGGTAACTCCCACAGTGTGAAGGGTCCTTTCCATCTTTCAGTATTACAGATATCTGTGCTTGTAATGTAGAGTTATGTAGGTTCGTTCCTGTACTAAGGTCATTGAATAAGTCGACCATATAGTTACCTAAGGAGGGGAGTAGCGTTTTGTAATACATGATGGTAAGCCCATCCGGCCCTGGCGCTTTCCCTGCCTTCATTTTCCCTATGGCCAGTTGAAGTTCTGATAGTGTGATCGGCTCTTCTAGAATGGTTTGATCTTCGGTCGACAAAGTTGGCAAATGGGCTGCAGTTAGATAGTCTAATGTTTCATCTAATTGTGAGGACGGACTGTCCAAGTTTATATAGGGAGTCATAAAATAATCTAAACTCCTTTGATATTTCTTGGGGCATTGATAATTTCTGACCTCCGGAGGAGCTAAGATGTGGTATATACGATGACCATTTCTGTGTTCGTAGGGATTGAGCTAATAATTTCCCGCACTTGTTTCCCGACTCATAGATTTTCTTCCTGCAAATTTGTATAGCCGCTTTGGCCTTATACTGTAAGAGATCTGTAATCTGTCTGCGAGTAAGGTCCAGTTCTGTGCTAACCCTCTCGGATGACGTCTGCTTATGTTTCGTCTCTAGTGTGTGAAGTTTGTGAAGCAATGAGTTCAGTTGAGCTGTCCTCTGTCGTTTTAGTCGGGACCCATGTTTGATGAGTATACCCCTAATCACAGCTTTGTGTGCCTCCCAAACAACCCCAGGTGTGCTGTCAGGCGTGGTGTTAGAGGGGAAGTACTGTCCCAATTCCTTCACTACTTCTGTTAAGACCTCAGGGTCTTGGAGTAGGCTTTCGTTTAAGCACCAGGGTGGTCTCTGTGTTTTGTAGATGTCTGTCAGTGCGTATCGTAGGGTTATCGGGGCATGGTCTGACCAGATGATTGATTCTATTGTGGTGGCTTTTATTGCTTGTAATTGTCTATGAGGGATCAGGAAGTAATCAATGCGCGAGTAGGTCTGGTGCGGCCTCGAGTAGAATGTATAGTCGCGCTCCCCGGGATGAAAGAGGCGCCACACGTCGATCAGTTGCGCAGTGTGTAATGATGTAGAGATTTTTTTCCGCATGTCTCGTGAGGTCGAGGACTGTCCAGAGGAAGTGTCCACCGTTGGCGTCAGGAGGGTATTAAAGTCTCCTCCAACGATGAGTTGTCCCTCTGTATATTGTGTGAGACGTTCTAGATGACGTGTCAGAAATGTGTCTTGTTGGGTGTTTGGAGCATAGAAGTTCGCCAAAGTCACTTTCACATCTCCAATTTGCCCTTTTAAGAATAAATAGCGTCCGTCTTTGTCAGTCTTTGCATCTGTCAGAGACCATGGTATTCTGGCCGAGATAAGAATGGAAACCCCTCTAGATTTCGTCTCGGTATACATAGAGTGGTATACCGTGGGGTAATATCTGTTTTTGAGTATTGGGAAGGCATTTTCTCTAAAATGGGTTTCCTGTAGAAGAACAATATCGGCCTTCAAGCGCCTCATGTCATGGAGCAACATCCTCCTTTTTTCTGGTGTATTTAACCCCTTCGCATTTAATGAAATTATATGTAGTTCGTCCATGTCCGTGAGTTTAAGAATGGGTTATTAGATAATAGGAAATAGGGTAGGTACAAGGAAGAAAGAATAGGGAGATAATCCGTACCAATAGTAAAATTAGGGTGAGGGGGAAGAAAAAAAAAAAAAGTGCTAACATAGCTGTTCACAGCTATAACGCTCCTCAGTTTTTGCTGGACTATGAGCGCAGTCCTAGGTGGGTTAGTGGATAGACAGAGCCGTGAAGCGAGCCCCACGACCCCCCCCTCCACCCCCGGCAATTGTAACTGTAATGCCTGTATTCGCAATGCAATCAAAATGTATGACAATAAACCTTTTTTAATTGTCGTACATAACCCGTCACATGTGTTAAGGTAACTAGTGACATGAACCATAAAACATTGTAAAGAGTAACAATCTAATGCAATAGTAAACTGGTTTTCTTTCAGTGATGTACTTTGCGCCCCCTACCAAGGACTTATTAATGCCGCATGTTCTCCCTCAGGCTTCAACAAATCGCAGTCGTATCCTAGATGATCTAACCCCCAACACATATACAGTTTTTTTCCCCTCCCATAACTAATTATAATGAACACCAAAAGAAAAAGGGAGAAAAACAAAAAGTGGGGAACATTGCAAATTGATGTCCGTGGGTGTTGGTGATGGGTTTGAGTTCAGCTCCTCTTCTCTCGCAGTCCCCCGGCAGACCCCCCCTCAGCTCCCGCCCTGACCCAGAGCTCCTCAGGATAGGCGCAGCTGCCTTCCGCACACATAAAGAGTGAGTACAGATCTCTGTTCGCCACCTGGCAGAATCCCCAAATGATAACAAGAGTTCCCCCTTTCATATGCTCTGGGAGTTTACAGTTGTCTGCCATATCGTATATCAGGGGGGAGCTTCTGCTGGGTGTGTCCTTCCTGATTCTGTGTCTTCCAGCCAAGTTACCTCCAGATACAGACTCACATTCCCCATATAACACAGGTAAAGTAGATGTATCCATTCCCCTAAGCCTCCAGAACCAGTATCTTAGGTGCTATGTGATCTGGGCTGAGTCGCTGTACAAAACTTCTGGTCGTCTGGCTGATCGTTTATAAACATGTCACTTGTCAGGGGTTGAGGGAGTCCTCCTTTTTTGTCTTCCTAGTTTAGTATTAGCAGTGCAGCGCAAGGGACAGGGGAGGGGGGGAACCATTGGTGGGGAGCACCGATAGTTCACCTCACTGGCTCCAACTTAGAGGACTACTGGTACTGCGGGATACACTAAGGGCATATCCAGGCAGGGGCACAGTCATAATGTTTCAAGTGTATAATTTACTCACGTTGCTCCTCTCCCGGTTCCGCTCTGGATCTCCTTCTATTTCTCTGCAGGCGCTGTTGAGCTTGTCCTCTGTAGGTGGAGGGGCCTGATCTGCCTGCGGGGCGCGGGAGCAGCTGGAGCCAGTCTGGGACTTGTATCCGGTCTGCGGCCAAGAATCGAAACAGTTCAGGGAGGTCCGCTGGGGTTTGTAGCGTGAAGGCGTTCCCATCTTTCCTGAATGTCACCGCCAACGGGTACCCCCATCTATAGGTGAAGCCCTTCTGTTTCGCCAGGTCAAGCACTGGCTTGAGCATGGCTCTACGACGCAAGGTAGCTCTGGAGAGGTCAGGCAGAATGGTGATGTGTGTGCCATCCAGACGGATCCCGCCTTGCTCCCAGGCTCTGCGCAGTATGGCATCCTTCTGCGGGTAGCGTGCTAGCCTGCAGATTACATCTCTGGGTCGGCCTGGGTCTGCCGGTCTCGGCCCCAGCGCTCTGCGTGCTCGGTCTATGTCTACCGCACCTTCAGGGTCTTCTAGAATGGTACGGAACATACCCTGTACCGTCTCCTCCAGGGACTCGGCTTCTATAGTTTCCGGCAGGCCTCGGAGCCGCAGATTGTTCCTACGGCTCCGGTCCTCCACATCTTCCAGGTGGAGCTGGAGGGCGATAGCCGTGTCCCTGTGTTGGTCCCGGGAACGCTCCAGTTCTGTCACTCTCTGTTCCAATGTCGTGAAAGAGGCTTCTCCCGAGGTGACTCTCTCCGCCAGGGTGCTCACATCCTCTCTCACCTCCTGAATGTCCCGGCGGTGGGTTTCCTCCAGTCTCAGGATCAGTGCCTCTATATCGGTTCTTGTGGGGAGGGCTTGTATAAGAGCCCTAATGTCCTGGTCTGCTTGGGATTGCTTGGGTGGCTCCATTGCGGGATGTGGTGTTCTCGTAGAGCACGGGGATCCCTCTGTTTCTGGATCCGTGTGCCACTCGCCTCCCTCCTGGGCCTCTGTGTTGTCTCCACGTGGGCTGCCGTGCGGTGCAGTCGCTCTGACTCCGGTGGAGTTCCGCTGTTTGTGTCTAAAATAACTGTGTAAATTCCCGGCGGGTAGGCTGAGTCGGGTCTCCCTGGATGCAGCTCTTGTTTTATACTTCTTGGAAGATTGCATTCCGATTATGCCAATTATTGCCGTGAGTAGAAGGCCAAGGCCGGGAGCTCTAAGAAAGTGCAGCCTCACTCAGCCATGTCCAGGCCACGCCCCCCATGCCAGCCTTTTTCAACCAGGGTGCCTTGAGGTTTCTTCAGGGGTAGCTTGGCAAAATGCCTAAAAATTGCCCAAAAAACATAAACAAGCCAGCAGGTGAATTAAGCCTGCCTTTTTAGTTACACAAAGCCACAGGTTTTCATTGTGCACCATTACAACCTTCTATGTTCCGGCATCCTAACAACCAATTACATCATCAGTTCATAAGGAGGATGTCGGTTGTCCGCACAGCATCCCTGTTAGATTCTCCCCTGCCTCTCTCCATCAGCACTGGGGTCACTTTAGCTAAGTGATAGAGAAAAACTGAGGAAAAAGAGAAACGCTGGAATGTTAGTCAGTACCAATTTGGAAGAATAAATTGCCTCTAATTTTGGGTGTGCTATGTGTGGTTGTTGATGCATTATGTAAAATTATTAAAATAGATTTTTATTTTTTAGAATGGGGTGCCTCAAGATTGTCCATTATTTTAAAGTGTGCCTTGACTAAAAAAAAAGGTTGAACAACAATGGGGCCTGGGCTTGCTGATCCCGCCTCTAACGGGCGTAATATAGCATTCCTTTTGAGGGAGTTTCATCATTTGGCAAGCTGGATAGCACCGTAACCCGGGCTACAGTTGGCAAGTTAGGCGGGAAGACGACAGTCTAGAGAACAAAGTTCAGAGTTTGCAAAGGTCACTCGTATTTACAGACCAGGTCGGGTCTTTAGGAAAAGCTGATGAGGAGACCAAATGTACCCTCAGAAGTATGCTAAAAGGCTTGAACTAGGGTATCCAAGAAGCTACTGAGTTTGGGCCTCAGACTATTGGGACGTCAAGGTGGTCTTTCGGGACATGCATGTTCCATCAGAAGTCCTCCTCATCTCGGATTAATTTCAATGGATTTTGCCTCGCTCTGAGATAAAGGAAGCATATACTCATGCTTCGCGTAAAGTCACTGGTGTCGCAAAGTGCTGCCGTGCCAGTCTCTGAATGCGAGAGATTTCAGGGCAGGTACTCGCCCTTCTTTATGGTCATGAAGAGGAACAGCTTGCGGAGGCCGGTTTTAGACCTTACGCACCTGAGACAATTTTCAGCAAAGGAGAAGACTTCCACAAGTTCCTTCGGTTCGCTGTAGGTCAAGAGCATCTCCAGCTACAGCCATTCGGGCTTTCAACATCACCCTATGTGTTTTCAGGGTCTTATTGGTTGTTATGGTCTTTATCAAAACAAGAAGCATACGCCTGCATAGTTACATGGATGTTCTTCTCCTACTGTCTCAAAACAGAGGGCAGCTGCTGGAGTCCAGAGCTCAGGTCTTTTCAATGCTCCTCAAATTCCGGTGGCAGCTGAATCTGGAAAAGCCACCTGGAGCCCACTCAGTCTCCTGTGTGCCTCAGGGCACAGCTGAATATAATTAAGAGGACCATTGTCTTGACTCTGGATCCTGATGCTCTGGAGCAGAATACTCCTGGCCCTGTCTTCTCACCTGCACGACTTTTAGTGTCTAAAATGATTGGCACTATGGTGTCTACGGTTCCGAGGGTCAAGTGGAAGCTGAAGAAGGCGGTCCTTCGGGAAGGGGTTTCTCTGGCAGGGGGAGCCAGGAAGGCAGTATTCAAGTAATCTACATAACCTCAGTCATGGGAGTGAGTCCCCTGGTGGCTGCAATGGAGGAACTGGCTCATTTGCCATTCCATTGCCCCATTTCCTGGTTCACAATCACATCCAATGCTAGCAATAAGGAATGAGGGGGCTTGCTGCCTGTTGGGGTAGCTCAAGGCAGTCGGGGCTGTCAATTTCACAAGATTGTGTTGAACATTCTGAGGCTACGAGTAGCCTTCTGCACTCTACAGGCCTTTCACCATATAACGAAGGGAGCGTCAGTGCTCTTAGGTTAGTCAACACTACGGCGGTCTCCTACGTTAAGACAAAGGGGGACTCACAGCCTGTTCTCTATTACAGGAAGCGAAGCCAATTATGTCTTGGGCTAAGAATTGAGCCTACATCTCAGCGGCTTATGTTCCCAGAGTCCAAAATACACTAACAGACTTTCTTTCCAGAGTCCAATTGGACAACAATGAATGGTCTCTACATGTGGAGGTTTTCAGATGCCCTGATGGTTCATTGGAAATGCAGTAGGATCTGTGCATTTCTTCCAGTCCTGGTCAACTTCTGGTTTTCTACGAAGACTCCGAACAGAGGTAGTGGCAGTGATGCCTTATTGGCCAATTAGGCCATGGTTCCGCTTGTGACCTTCTGTCACTGGGTGCAATTCTACATCCATGTCCAGCACGGTTGCGCCTGAAGGTTCTGGTTCTCGAGATTGGAGGTCTTCGGCTGCTTTTCCAGAGTCATCTCCGCTCTCTTGAATACTAGAAGAATGAACCTAAACAAAGTTTACGGGAGAATCTGGTCAAAGTTTCTTCAATCAGGGCTTTTTTTCTGCTGGAACTGCGTTCCAGAACCTTTGACAGCCCTCTCCTCTCCAACCTGTCATTTAATCCTGAAGCCAGTAAAGGAAGTTTTCTGTACAGCGCACTTCCTCTACTGGCTTTTCTGTGCTAGCGCTGTGTACTCAGGGCTGCTGCCCTCGATCACTGGTGAGTGCTTCAGGTCCGCCCCCCATTACTGCAGTAATTTGGGGGAAAGCTTCCATCCCTGCCTGCTTGCCGCCGCTACTCAGCCTTTGTAGCACGGAGCCGAGGAGCCCTGAAACACCTGCTCACCTCTACAGTAGGAGGAGCTCTCCAGTCCACTGTAGTGTGATGGGGAAAAAGAATCCTGTGCATACTGCAGAAGAGGTGAGGGACCTTTCACTGTGAAAATGAGGGAGAAAGTTTGCAGAGACTAAGTTCATTTGGAGAGGAGTGCACTGCACTGTGAAAGTCTGTGGGGGAGGGGGAATATGTGCAGAGAGGGAAAGTTTTTGTGTGTGTTTAGCAGAGGGGAGAACACAGAGGAGTGCTTGGGGAATTTTGTGCAGATGGGAAACCTGGGAAAGTATGTGTGTGCGGGGGATTTGTGCAGAGAGGGGAGCCGGGGGGATTTGTGCAGAGAGGGGAGCCGGGGGGATTTGTGCAAAGAGGGGAGCCGGGGGGATTTGTGCAGAGAGGGGAGCCGGGGGGATTTGTGCAGAGAGGGGAGCCGGGGGGATTTGTGCAGAGAGGGGAGCCGGGGGGATTTGTGCAGAGAGGGGAGCCGGGGGGATTTGTGCAGAGAGGGGAGCCGGGGGGATTTGTGCAGAGGGGAGCCGGGGGGATTTGTGCAGAGAGGGGAGCCGGGGGGATTTGTGCAGAGAGGGGAGCCGGGGGGATTTGTGCAGAGAGGGGAGCCGGGGGGATTTGTGCAAAGAGGGGAGCCGGGGGGATTTGTGCAGAGAGGGGAGCCGGGGGGATTTGTGCAGAGAGGGGAGCCGGGGGGATTTGTGCAAAGAGGGGAGCCGGGGGGATTTGTGCAGAGAGGGGAGCCGGGGGGATTTGTGCAGAGAGGGGAGCCGGGGGGATTTGTGCAGAGAGGGGAGCCGGGGGGATTTGTGCAGAGAGGGGAGCCGGGGGGATTTGTGCAGAGAGGGGAGCCGGGGGGATTTGTGCAGAGAGGGGAGCCGGGGGGATTTGTGCAGAGAGGGGAGCCGGGGGGATTTGTGCAGAGAGGGGAGCCGGGGGGATTTGTGCAGAGAGGGGAGCCGGGGGGATTTGTGCAGAGAGGGGAGCCGGGGGGATTTGTGCAGAGAGGGGAGCCGGGGGGATTTGTGCAGAGAGGGGAGCCGGGGGGATTTGTGCAGAGAGGGGAGCCGGGGGGATTTGTGCAGAGAGGGGAGCCGGGGGGATTTGTGCAGAGAGGGGAGCCGGGGGGATTTGTGCAGAGAGGGGAGCCGGGGGGATTTGTGCAGAGAGGGGAGCCGGGGGGATTTGTGCAGAGAGGGGAGCCGGGGGGATTTGTGCAGAGAGGGGAGCCGGGGGGATTTGTGCAGAGAGGGGAGCCGGGGGGATTTGTGCAGAGAGGGGAGCCGGGGGGATTTGTGCAGAGAGGGGAGCCGGGGGGATTTGTGCAGAGAGGGGAGCCGGGGGGATTTGTGCAGAGAGGGGAGCCGGGGGGATTTGTGCAGAGAGGGGAGCCGGGGGGATTTGTGCAGAGAGGGGAGCCGGGGGGATTTGTGCAGAGAGGGGAGCCGGGGGGATTTGTGCAGAGAGGGGAGCCGGGGGGATTTGTGCAGAGAGGGGAGCCGGGGGGATTTGTGCAGAGAGGGGAGCCGGGGGGATTTGTGCAGAGAGGGGAGCCGGGGGGATTTGTGCAGAGAGGGGAGCCGGGGGGATTTGTGCAGAGAGGGGAGCCGGGGGGATTTGTGCAGAGAGGGGAGCCGGGGGGATTTGTGCAGAGAGGGGAGCCGGGGGGATTTGTGCAGAGAGGGGAGCCGGGGGGATTTGTGCAGAGAGGGGAGCCGGGGGGATTTGTGCAGAGAGGGGAGCCGGGGGGATTTGTGCAGAGAGGGGAGCCGGGGGGATTTGTGCAGAGAGGGGAGCCGGGGGGATTTGTGCAGAGAGGGGAGCCGGGGGGATTTGTGCAGAGAGGGGAGCCGGGGGGATTTGTGCAGAGAGGGGAGCCGGGGGGATTTGTGCAGAGAGGGGAGCCGGGGGGATTTGTGCAGAGAGGGGAGCCGGGGGGATTTGTGCAGAGAGGGGAGCCGGGGGGATTTGTGCAGAGAGGGGAGCCGGGGGGATTTGTGCAGAGAGGGGAGCCGGGGGGATTTGTGCAGAGAGGGGAGCCGGGGGGATTTGTGCAGAGAGGGGAGCCGGGGGGATTTGTGCAGAGAGGGGAGCCGGGGGATTTGTGCAGAGAGGGGAGCCGGGGGGATTTGTGCAGAGAGGGGAGCCGGGGGGATTTGTGCAGAGAGGGGAGCCGGGGGGATTTGTGCAGAGAGGGGAGCCGGGGGGATTTGTGCAGAGAGGGGAGCCGGGGGGATTTGTGCAGAGAGGGGAGCCGGGGGGATTTGTGCAGAGAGGGGAGCCGGGGGGATTTGTGCAGAGAGGGGAGCCGGGGGGATTTGTGCAGAGAGGGGAGCCGGGGGGATTTGTGCAGAGAGGGGAGCCGGGGGGATTTGTGCAGAGAGGGGAGCCGGGGGGATTTGTGCAGAGAGGGGAGCCGGGGGGATTTGTGCAGAGAGGGGAGCCGGGGGGATTTGTGCAGAGAGGGGAGCCGGGGGGATTTGTGCAGAGAGGGGAGCCGGGGGGATTTGTGCAGAGAGGGGAGCCGGGGGGATTTGTGCAGAGAGGGGAGCCGGGGGGATTTGTGCAGAGAGGGGAGCCGGGGGGATTTGTGCAGAGAGGGGAGCCGGGGGGATTTGTGCAGAGAGGGGAGCCGGGGGGATTTGTGCAGAGAGGGGAGCCGGGGGGATTTGTGCAGAGAGGGGAGCCGGGGGGATTTGTGCAGAGAGGGGAGCCGGGGGGATTTGTGCAGAGAGGGGAGCCGGGGGGATTTGTGCAGAGAGGGGAGCCGGGGGGATTTGTGCAGAGAGGGGAGCCGGGGGGATATGTGCAGAGAGGGGAGCCGGGGGGATATGTGATGAGAGGGGAGCCGGGGGGATTTGTGCAGAGAGGGGAGCCGGGGGGATTTGTGCAGAGAGGGGAGCCGGGGGGATTTGTGCAGAGAGGGGAGCCGGGGGGATATGTGATGAGAGGGGTGCGGGGGGATATGTGATGAGAGGGGTGCTGGGGGGGATATGTGATGAGAGGGGTGCTGGGGGGGGATATGTGATGAGAGGGGTGCTGGGGGGGGGGATATGTGATGAGAGGGGTGCTGGGGGGGGGATATGTGATGAGAGGGGTGCTGGGGGGGATATGTGATGAGAGGGGTGCTGGGGGGGGGATATGTGATGAGAGGGGTGCTGGGGGGGGGATATGTGATGAGAGGGGTGCTGGGGGGGGATATGTGATGAGAGGGGTGCTGGGGGGGGGATATGTGATGAGAGGGGTGCTGGGGGGGGATATGTGATGAGAGGGGTGCTGGGGGGGGATATGTGATGAGAGGGGTGCTGGGGGGGGATATGTGATGAGAGGGGTGCTGGGGGGGGATATGTGATGAGAGGGGTGCTGGGGGGGGATATGTGATGAGAGGGGTGCTGGGGGGGGGATATGTGATGAGAGGGGTGCTGGGGGGGGGATATGTGATGAGAGGGGTGCTGGGGGGGGGATATGTGATGAGAGGGGTGCTGGGGGGGGGATATGTGATGAGAGGGGTGCTGGGGGGGATATGTGATGAGAGGGGTGCTGGGGGGGATATGTGATGAGAGGTGTGCTGGGGGGGATATGTGATGAGAGGTGTGCTGGGGGGGATATGTGATGAGAGGTGTGCTGGGGGGATATGTGATGAGAAGGGTGCTGGGGGGGGATTTGGGGGGATTCGCCTTATGTGATACACAGTTCTAAGCCTTAACTCATTACAATTTTTTTGGTGCCGCTGTAATTCCCTCCTCCTAAGGAAGGTCTGGCTCAGAACAGCAAAGGTTTATGGGAGTGGGGTCCTATAGGGGAGGAGTGGAGGCAGGGTTAACCCATAAGCATGCTGCCATGGAGTCTATCAGAAAAGGAAAATTACGGGAAGTATTTGATAGTAAATTTTACATTGTTATCCCACGTTGGCTGCATAAGTAGAAATACTCTTTAACCCTTTCGTAAGGTTTATTGTATATAAGAATATATAACGCCCGGCGCCCACAGTTGAAATGCCGGCGCCGACGAGCGGAGGGGGGGGGACGAGCGGGGCTTCGATCCCCCGCACCGCTGGACCCAGGGACAGGTGAGTGTCCAATTAAAAGTCAGCAGCTGCAGTATTTGTAGCTGCTGACTTTTAATTTTTTTTTTTTTTAATGGCCCCCCTGGGTGGAACTCCTCTTTAATGTGCTGTAACAGTAACTGACCAGTAGCATGTTTTTTGAGTTTCATGTGGTAAAAAAAACTATGGTTAGTATTTTATAGAGCTGCATTTAAACTGTTTGAGTGTTTGTATCCTTTTTGATTGGTCAGTCAGTCTGGTAAGTACACCAAACCTATGAGGTGTATAACAACTTTTGTGGATAATTGTATCTTAGTTAAAGACTTATTTCTCACAGTGTGATTAAGAATTGCCCACGTTTACGTTTTCCAGGTCTTTTTGAAGCCCTTCCTGGCCGGGTACAGTGCGAGATGTTACTTAAAGCCACAGAGCAATGTTTTAATACACTGGAACGGGCAGAAATGCTGCTACTTCTGTTGAGGCGATTCCCTGAAACTGTCGTACAGCATGGGGTATGGATATTGATTTGCCCTTAGACTAATGTAACTATAGTTTTGTTTTTAGTATGCAAAATGTTTTGACATTTTTATTTTTAGGTCAGCTTGGGTGAGACACTTCTGGAAGCTGAGAGCCTTGAGGACCAGGAATCACCTGTAAACTGCTTTAGAAAACTGTTTGGTAAGTGTAGCAGCTTTAAATTGATACTGCTTTCCATTTGCTTCTGTGCTTACTTTGACAAATGTATGCACCCAACATTTTTGCTAAACTTAGAATTGTGTATAATTTTGTATCAATGTATATTTTAACTCCTAAAATGGAATTCCAGTGTATTTTTTGTTTTTTTTAACCCCCCACCTCCTTGTTTAAGAAAAAAATAATAATCCTAAAAAAGACTAATTACCATTTGCATGGTCCAGTGGTGCTGTTCCTGGCTTCATTCTCCATCCAGGACTGGCAGTCATCTTTAGGCATGTCATTCTAGCATTTCTTGTGAATCCAGTCTGTTGAATACATGAAACTAGGGCTGTCCTAGTAATCCAGGACTGAGAAGTGCTCACAAGTCATTACATGAGTGCGGCTGATTCCTGAAAGCATGCTCATCACCTTTGGAGGAAGAAGAGGAAGCTGCCATGACCTCACTGGACTGGATAGTAGGCTGCAGGCAAAAAGGTATGTATAGGATAGAAAAAAAATAGAAAATACCAGCAGAGGCGTTTTGCTTAAAAGTTTATTGGAGAAGGCATATGTCAAAATGCAGTAACCCTTATGCCCCCTACACACGGTCGGATTTTCCGACGGAAAATGTGTGATAGGACCTTGTTGTCGGAAATTCCAACCGTGTGTAGGCTCCATCACACATTTTCCATCGGATTTTCCGACACACAAAGTTTAAGAGCAGGATATAAAATTTTCCGACAACAAAATCCGTTGTCGGAAATTCCGATCGTGTGTACACAAATCCGACGGACAAAGTGCCACGCATGCTCAGAATAAATAAAGAGATAAAAGCTATTGGTCACTGCCCTGTTTATAGTCCCGACGTACGTGTTTTACGTCACCGCGTTTAAAATGATTGGATTTTCCGACAACTTTGTGTGACCGTGTGTATGCAAGACAAGTTTGAGCCAACATCCGTCGGAAAAAATCCTAGGATTTTGTTGTCGGAATGTCCGAACAAAGTCCGACCATGTGTACGAGGCTCTAGAACCATGTTTATAAAACCGATCCAGTGACAGGATCATTTGATAAAAGAAGAAGAAAATATTACAGCGCACACATGCAAAAAAGACATTTACCTCCAGCGAGGCTAGTTTTAAAACGCCTAAACATTTTCAAAAAACATTATCAAAAAATATGGGGATTTGGTCACACCATATTGCTATATGGTGCTAAGCCCACTTACTGCAACAAAGTACCCCATGATTAGTGGGTCCTACACTATCCATAGATTGGGAGATCCTGCTAGGATCATTTGATAAAACACACTTGTTTCAAAAACGCTTCTCAGAACAGTACTTGCTTTTCTGAACACTGTAGAAAGAAGTGAGTGGAGGTTTTTTTTTTGCCCGCTTTAGCTATCCTGTCACTGATGAATTTTTTCCAGAGACCAGATCGCAATTGTGGCCCTAGTGTGCTTTTATTAATCTGATGCCTGTTTTTTTCAACATTGTTTTTATGCAGTTTATTTATCATTCTAGCTCTTTGCACTGCTTTTGTAGAGAAGGGGGTGTTCCATGTCATTTTCTATTAAAACTAGAGTGTAGGTTTCTTGAATGGGGCAATAAAGAAATGTAAAAAAAAAAAAAAACACGTGTGTGAAAAAAACTTTGTTTTTCAGTGAGGACTGATTGTATTTTTTCAGTTGTACACAATGGGGTTGATTTACTAAAACTGGAGAGTGCAAAATCTGATGCACCTAGAATGCAAGACTATGGCCCCCCAAAGTTCAACTGAAGGACTTAAAAGTTATTCCTCAAAGATACATTTTAGTTCTGTTGTCCAGAATATACTTCCTTAATCAATACTAAGCCCTGATGAAGGGGGGACCCTTTGAACTCCTGAAAAGCGTTGGCTATTTTTACTGGATATGTCTTCTGAATAAAATGTAGTTTTTGGGAATAATGGTTGTGTGAGTGAACGGGTAAATATACATTTTTGATGGGGGTGGTATAGTTATCCTTTAAACTGTATTTTACATGTGTGGCACCAGGTTTTTAAGTGCGACGTGCTGTAAAACTTTTTTTTTTTTACAAAAAAAGGACAAAGGGAAAGAAACAAGAAAAGAAAAAAAATGGACAAAAAAAGTGTAACCATGTGTTACGAAAATGTGAATGTGAATTCATTAATAAAGTGACTAGTGCATTAAAAATCAACAGCAATCTTTTTTTTGTCCCTGCTGTTGAGTGTGTAAATATATACAAAATTCAACAAATAAACTTTCAAAACCTAAATTGATGCATGTGATGCTGATTGTCCTAGGCACAAAGTTTGTGCCGATTAATGAATATTAATGAGTGATACAAAGTATCAAAGAAATTCCACTTTGAACAATCTCCTGTGCTCAGAGATGTGATGTTCCATCTGGTAAAAGTAGCCTCTTACCGGATATGGTGGATCCCTATTACATAGATCAAACCCGCTGAGTGGAAATAATCGCTTGTATGGATGTTACTTTCACAGCTGCCACAACTTGAGCCTAGGTGTTTCAGAGAAAAAAAGCATTGGATTACTATCACAGATATTCAACCCGCTTGTGTTGAGGTAATCACCAGCGTGGATATCACAGGTGTGATGGTTTCAGATGCCTTACATCAATAGATGGAACTCCAAACATTCGGGAATCGTATGTAGAAAAGGGAAAAAGCCTCATAGCGTAAAACAGTTAACAAATTTATTAAAATTCCTTAAAAGTTACACTTGCACCAAGGCTGAAAATTCAAGCATAAGAAGTTTAATCTGGTGGCGTGATCACTCATCCAGCCAGTTGGGTGGCGTTACAGGATCTCTCCGACCCAACGCGTTTCCACAAAAATGTCGTCTACTGGGAATGGAGGAACTTTGTATCACTTAGAACTTCTCCTGTGCTAATAAATATTACGAAGTGGAATTTATTTGATACTTTATCGCTCATTAATATTCATCGGCACAAACTTTCTGTTTAGGACAGGCAGCACCACATGCATTAATTTAAGTTTTGAAAGTTTATTTGTTGAATTTTGTATATATTTATTTTTCTTTACACACTTAACAACGGGAAAAACATGTTTGCTGTTGATTTTCAATGCACTAGTCACTTTATTATTGAATTCACATTTTTGCAGCCTTTTGAGGACTCGTTCACACAGTACTATATGCTAAAACACTCAGTTTCAGAGTTTGGGCTGCTGTCAGTTTATAGGCAGTGAGGCTGCAATATAGTGTGCGTTTCTCTGCACTGCTGTAAAATGCTACATATCTGCATCCGCACCTTCCGACCTGTGTTTCAGTGTGAATGGGGCACATAGAAAACGGTTATTTTCTACATGCTGTAAAGTGACCTGCGTTAGTCTAGTGCAGAAAAACACAGGTCCCTGCATTATGTGTGAACAGGTCAAAAGAGTTCGCTTTGCTGAAGTCAGATCATTATGTTGTGGTATGGATGCTGCAGTAAGCTGTAGTTCCTCTCACACACACAATCCTGACATTTCTAGCTGTGATGGAACACCACCATATCTAGCAATACATGTTCAGTTTCTAACAGGATGTGTGCTTAAAATGAATGTAGTTCTATCTTTTTTGAGAAAAATATCTATCATGCAACCAAATTAATATTATTTGTTACATCATTGTCTGTTCTCTTCTTGATAGTTTGTGATGTTCTGCCCCTTATTATAAACAATCTGGATGTACGCTTGCCGGCCAGCCTGCTCTACAAGTACCTCAACAAAGCTGCTGAATTTTATATCAACTACATGACGCGATCTCCTCAGAATGACAGTCAGCAACAAGGTTGGAATCCTTTTTTTTTCTTTTTTTCCCTTTTCCTCTAAGGTTTTTGAAAAATTGTAAGTGAATAAGCACTAAAAAAATGTTTTCCACTGCAGCAGGGTTGTTCCTGCACTGCACGGGCCAACTGCTCGTTTTGTCCAGGGGAGAGAAGAAAGCCTATACTTACCCGCTCCAGCAGCAAACGGCGCCCCCCCTCCCCACAACCCAACGGACAGTTCCTGACGTTTTCATGTACAGAGCAGGTTTATGTGATTGTTGATGTCAGAAATAGTCCACTGCACAAGAGTGCTAGACTGGGGGGAGGGTGGGCAGGAGTCACAGGGGCCGATCTTGTGCAGGAAGGATCGGAGGAGTAGGTAGGTATAGCTAGGTTCTCCAGACCCCTAGACAAAAACGAGCAGTTGATCCTGTGCAGTGCCGGCATAGCCCCACTGCATGGGAAAACTTTTTTATTTTTTGCCTGGGTTTTAAGGAACGTTCACGAAGAGTTCCCTTTTGGTTCCTATTCAATTTATTTTATTTTTTTATGCATAACTTTCTTATATATTGTCTAAATCTCTGGATGCCAGCTAGATCCATCATCTGCATCACTGCTCTGATCACTAATACAACTTGTGTTTTATGCATATCAAATTCCTTGTTGCCCTCTGCATGATCCCTTGTTTATTATTTTATTGAGTAAATGTCATATGGGCTGGGTCCACACCTTTGCATTTGGGTGTGTTATGATGCACATCAGCAGGCATTACTATATGATGTTTGATAATGTGCAATGTCAACACACAGCAAAGCCCTGTGTGTTTTATTGTCCATTGCAGTACACTTTACATTGCACAGTACCTCACGTCCATATAGTAATGCTTGTTGATGTGTCAATGTAAACTACATCAGGCAAAAAAAATTTCCAAAACACAAAGTTGGGAATAGACAAAGGTGTGAATAGAGATCATTCCTGTATATTTTACATTCTATGATACCCAAGTTGTTTATTCCCAGGCACACAAGATGCTTCTGATCTACTTTCTCCCACAAAACGAAGTACCCAAAAATACATCATTGAAGGTCTGACAGAGAAGTCCTCACAGATTTTGGATCCTTGGGATAGGCTGTTTAAGATTCTTTCTGTAGTTGGAATGAGATGTGAATGGCAGATGGACAAAGGAACAAGGTAATAATGTACACACAATTGAATTCTTACTTCTACACTTAGTATTGAGAAACATATTCCAACTTTCACTTACAGAAGTCTAGGATATATAACTGGTTGTTGGGCATTGTCAGGACAAACAACTATGTAAATTTATTTCTGAAAACTGATTTGATGTATGTTTTTAACCCCTTCACGCCGACCATATGCAAATATGCGACCTCGGCTTGCAGGGGTTGTACAAGGGTGATGTGCTGCATGCATCACCCCAGTACCATTGTTTAAAGTAAACAGTTGGCTTTCTTGGGATAACAACCAACGCTGCAAACAGCCGCTCGGCTGTTATCCCAAGGAGCGGAAGGGGATGTCTCCCCTTCCGCCGCCTTCTGCGGCTTGCAGGGGCTCTCCCGTCTCACTGGGAGGCCTGAGCGACTAGCTGGAATCAGGTCTTGGATCTAGTAACCCAGAAGCGATGTCATGACATCACTTCCGTGTTTACTGAAGACTTAAAGGGGCCAACTTTAAAAAAAATGACAGTATTCAAAACAGCCAAACGTGGCGTTTTTGAATGCTTTTAAGTGCAAAGGAGGAATTTAGGATCTTTTATACCCCAGATCCCTCCATAAAGAGGACCTGTCACTGACCATTACTGTCACAAGGGATGTTTACATTCCTTGTGACAGCAATAAAAATGATCAGAAAAAAAAATTTAAGAGACGGTGTAAAAATAACATTTTTAAAATATACATAAGAAAAACATTTTTTTTTAAAGCGTCACGTGCACAGAAGCGAACGCTTACATAAGTCGCACCCGCAAATGTAAACTGTGTTCAAACTACACATGTAAGGTATCGCCATGATCGTTGGAGCAAGAGCAATAATTCTAGCACAATAACTTCTCTCCAACTCTAAACTGGTAACCTGTAAAAAATTTTAAAGCATCACCTATGGAGATTTTTAAGTACCAGAGTTTGTCAACATTCCACGAGTGTGCGCAATTTCAAAGCATGACATGTTAGGTATCTATCTACTCGGCGTAACATCATTGTTCACATTATACAAAAAGATTGGGCTAACTTTTATAAATTAAAAAATAAACAGCAAAATGTCTTTTTTCTAACAAAATTGCGTTTAAAAGAACGTTGCGCAAATAATATGTGACATAAAATATTGCAACGATTGTCGTTTTATTCTCTAGGGTCTCTGCTAAAAAAATATATAAAATGTTTGCGGGTTCTAAGTAATTTCCTAACAAAAAATATGGATTTTAACTTGTAAGCAACAAATGTCAGAAAAAGGCTTAGGCAAAGGGTTAAGATTTAAGCTATTCACATAGATTACATAATCCATCTTTTTTTTCCGTATAGTCTTACATTTTAGTCTCTTTTCTGTCTTTTGCTCTTTAAAGAGGAACGGTATCTGTACTTGCCAAATATGCTGCAGAAATCGCCCTCCACTAAGTCTGGCTGCAACCTTTTTAACTGTGGGCAGCGCTGAAGCTGGTGCCTCTTTCCTGGATTTACACAGATGCACACCTCCAGCTCTGCAGCTCTCATTGGCCCTCTTATGAATCATCCCCCCTCTCTTCCTGGCAAACTCTCACGAGAGTGCGAGAGAGACCTGTGCATGATGTCATAAGCCTAGGCTTTTTACCAGACAAGAAACAGTAAGTGGGCTGTATAAGGTATTTACTAATAGAAAGTATAAAACAGTGCTGGCAGCCTATATCAAACAATATACATCCTAAAAAATGGTGCCTTATACATCAATATAATTGTGACATAAGAAACACAAAATCTGAGAAGTGCTTGGTGCTTTTGTAAAAAGTGCAAGGTGCTCTAAAACTTTGAAGGAGTGAGGTGACTCCCCCTTCAGTGACCCCACTCACCAGAAATATTACCGTATATACTCGAGTATAGGTCGATCCGAGTATAAGTCGAGGCCCTAATTTACCACAAAAAACTGGGAAAAACGTATTGACCCGAGTATAAGATGAGGGTGAGAAATGCAGCAGCTACTGTAAGTGGAAAAAGAGGGTCAACAATGCCCATCTGCAGCTGTATATTTCCCTGTGTATGTGTCCCTGTGTATATGTGCATGTGTCGCCTACCTGTGTCCTGTGCATGTGTCCCTGTGGCGATCTGCATCCTCCGTGTGCCGCTCTGCACCGATCAGCTTGTGATATTACTATTCGGCGGCCATTCTACTGTTCAAAAGCCGCGCCTCCTCCTCGTCCATGATAGGCAGAACACTCAATTTCCCAGCAGTCAGCCTATCACGGACATTCTCTCATCCTCATACCACAGACAAGGATGAGAGAATGTCCGTGATAGGCTGTACACTGACTGCTGGGAAATGGAGTTTTCTGCCTATCGCAGACGAGGAGGAGGCGCGGCTTTTGAACAGTGAATGGCCGCCGAATGGTAATATCACACGCTGGCCGCCATCTGTCTGCATGACACGCTGATCATACAGACAGACGGCGGTGACTCGAGTATAAGTCGAGGGGGCACTTTCAGCCCAAAAAAAAGGGCTGAAAATCTCGAGTATATACGGTAGATCCTCAGCTTCGCAGTCTGGGATCAAAAAAGCAGTGATCTAATGATCTGGGGATATGCAGGATGGTTCCTTGGCACACTCTTCCAAGAAGATATTTTATGACAGGAAGGATATACCACACTCCATAGATGGGAAAACAGAGAAAGAACTCCTAGTGAAATACTGTTTTAACATGAGTTATCAAGCACAATAAATGCGCAACTTACAGGATATTTGACAAAGACAGGCATCAGTGAAAAAAAAAAAATCTGAGCTCGCTGCTGTGTGACATGCGTTCCACGGTGGCGGAAATTGCGTCACTGGTTAGCACGAACCGGAAGTAAGTTGACGTGTTTCACCTCTCCTCCAGGGCGTCATCAAAAGACATCACTTTCGGTTCCATTACACTCCATTTATACCCAAGGGAAGATCACTCCTACCTCTGGGGAGGACGAAATGACCAATTACGATCAGTGTGTGAAAAACACCCACTCACTTCCTCCTCTTACATCATTTCATGTTGCCAAATATAAAACTTTAATAACAAAAGCCCAAACAGACAAATCTGCCCGTTCAGCTATATAACTACAATAAAAACACATAATGCGATAGACATATACAAAAGATTTCCAATAAATAAAAAATAAAATTGAATAAAATAAAATGCAAACAATTAGAAAAAGGGCACTTCTCAAGTAATATTACCAGTTGGACGGAAAACAATTGAGATCCAACTCAATGTTAAGGCCATGAGGACTCCGCGTCCGGAGCCTATGGATCCATTGGGTCTCATTCTGTGAGATAGGGTAGAGGAACATTGGAGAGGTTCCAACCTCAAGAGAGCTATCTCACAGAATGAGACCCAATGGATCCATAGGCTCCGGACGCTGAGTCCTCATGGCCTTAACATTGAGTTGGATCTCAATTGTTTTCTGTCCAACTAGTAATATTACTTGTGAAGTGCCCTTTTTCTAATTGTTTGCATTTTATTTTATTCAATTATATTTTTTATTTTATTTTATTGGAAATCTTTTGCATATGTCTATCGCATTATATGTATATTATATTGTAGTTATATAGCTGAACAGGCAGTTTTGTCTGTTTGGGCTTTTGTTATTAAAGTTGTAAGAGGAGGTAGTGAGTGTGTGTTTTTCACACACTGATCGTAATTGGTCATTTCGTCCTCCCCAGAGGGAGGAGTGATCTTCCCTTGGGTATAAATGGAGTGTAATGGAACCGGAAGTGATGTCCTTTGATGACGCCCTGGAGGAAGGGCGAAACACGTCAACGTACTTCCGGTTCGTGCTAACCAGTGACGCAAAAATGTTTTACTATCCAAAGTTAAATAACAAGGGCAGAAGATTTAATAGATGGAAAGTTGAAAAAATTACTGAAGGTCCGCTTTAATGGTAAAAACTTCACTGTTCATGCCTCTAATTTATTCATAGATTTTGTCTTCAGATGAGTCCATATATCTGCTTTGAGACGACATTTGTTTTGTTTCATTCAGGACATATAATGATCTGTTTCACCGTGTGAAAGAACTCTGCCGGTACATCAGTAATTTTGACAATGAGGCTCATGCAAAATATAAGAATCAAGTCGTCTATTCTACTACTCTTGTTTTTTTCAAAAGTGTCTACCATTATATCAGTGCCATTCAGCCATCACTCTTCCAAGGTCAGTGTGTTTTGTCAAAGGGACCAAAAAAAAAAAGAATGTCATCTAGTAGCAAAATAGTATCAGACCCAATACATTGCACTGATTATTTTATCTGTTTCTTGAGACATTAATTGTTCTGGGAATGTCAGAATGCAACCTTATTATATGTTCCATCACTAGATTAGTCTCTTTAAGAAGCCTATACACAAAATCAAACTGTTGCAGGTTTTTTAAGTTCACTTTTTCTCCACTGAGGCATACGGAAGCTGCTGTTGCTATTATTGCTCTTCAGTATAGATTTGCATGTGATGGGTAAATCTTGTTGAATAATTGTAAGCCCTTTTATGTAAGGCCCTCAGCATGAGATGGTACAAAAGGAATCATACTACAGGAAGGGCCCTATAAAAGAAAAGGTATTGTTGCTATATCTCCACTATAAAGTTTTTTTTTTTTATTTTTTTTTTTTTGTTTTTTTTTTTTATTGCCATTGCTATCCATAAACTGGGACATGTGTCGGTGAAGGCAGGGAATGGAAAATTGTTCTCTCCCCTTATTGCAAAGATACAGCAAATTATATTGTGTCTTGTATTCAGATTACACACAGCTACTTCAAGCTTATTGTCTTATATTCTTAAGCCCCATACACACTATTAGATTTTCTGCAGATTTTTGTCTTCAGATTGAAAAACAAACTGATATCTTTTGGGGGAAGTAAAAATAAAAAACTAAAATAATGTGGTTGCATAAGTGTGCAAACCCTCTTATAACTGGGGATGTAGCTGTGTTCAGAATTAAGCAATCACATTTAAACTCATGTTAAATAGGAGTCAGTACACACCTGCCATCAATTAAAGTGCCCCTGATTAACCCCAAGAGTTCAACTTTTATTTTGTATGTATGTATGTGTGTGTGTGTATGTATATGTGTGTGTGTGTATGTGTATGTGTATATATATATATATATATATATATATATATATATATATATATATATATATATATATATATATATATATAAAACCTCTCTATCTGTCCCTTGCATGTGACATCTGTCAGGATAATTAGTTCTTTCAGTTATCTTGTTTCCAAATTTTCCTTGTTAAAAGGAATGTTTTTTTTTTTCTTCCAAAGGACCAAACACTCCAAGCCAAGTACCCATAGTCCTCTTAGAAGATATTCCAAATGTTTTCAGTGAAGTCGAACTCGGTTCTGGCAAGCACATTCACAAAAGAAGAAAACTTGCAGACAGTAGAGAAAAAACAATGGTATTTCTATTTAATATAAATAAAAATTAATCACTGCGCTATAACAATTTAAAAAAGCAGCTAGCATAAAAAGTTGGTGACAATATAATGTAAAAAATAAGATATGCAGCGCTAAAAACATGAAAAAAGTGCAACAAGAGTCCACTGTATTGACATATAAAGTCCATTATTCAGAGCAGACTGGAACCACCTATGGTGCATGCAGGACAAAAATGGGGTGAGCCAGAAGTATCCTCCACCGAACACCAACACACCAGGCCCCTTACCAGAGAAAATGGACCCACTTGTTATAGGTGGTCAGATGAGCATAATGTATCCTTAATGCCACAGCTCCACTCCACTCAAGTAACGGACAACTGAATCTTGTATAGTATCAATGCATAAGGAATCCACAGGTTCATGCATAAAACAGAAGAAGGCAACTCCTCATAGTGCAGCATATAAATTCAAGAAGTATTTTGACCACGGTTGGCGTGTTTAACGTTGTGATGTCAGATCTCCACGCTATGCGACGTTTCGTCCAATAGGAACATCGTCAGAGGCGTGGTCGGAGATCGTCATATCCTCTTTATATAGGGGGAGGGCGAGATAGAACCACCTCTTCCCCCTTGCATCCCAAACCTCATTCCCGTCTGCCGGAAGCGGAAGTATGTCACCGCTGGATGTTTACAACACGGCTGGGACCCGTGTAGTTAGAAAAACCTCCACGGCGGCCATATTTAAGGAGATTAGTTATAACAATATTAGGTTATTCTGGTTGTTGAGGCAATGTGGATTAAAGAACCGGGCCAAATGGAAACAAGAATAATATATATATATATCTGCTCTAAACATCTAAAAAGTTAGGAAGAACCAAAATTAGACTCCACACAGAGCCTAACCAAAAACGAATAAAATTGGTGACCAATGCTGCCATCTAGGTTGGAAATGAATCATGCATCGATTATAAATTCAGATCTATAGCAACATCATAAAAAAATTTTTTACTCTTTCTTTGATGTTGCTATAGATCTGAATTTACAGTATCTCACAAAAGTGAGTACACCCCTCACATTTGTGTAAATATTTTATTATGTTTTCATGTGACAACACTGAAGAAATTACACTTTGCTACAATGTAAAGTAGTGAGTGTACAGCTTGTATAACGGTGTAAATTTGCTGTCCCCTCAAAATAACCCAACCCACAGCCATTACTGTCTAAACCATTGGCAACAAAAGTGAGTACACCCTAAGTGAAAATGTCCAAATTGGGCCCAATTAGCCATTTTCCCACCCCAGTGTCATGTGACTCGTTGGTGTTACAAGGTTTCAGGTGTGAATGGGGAGGAGGCGTGTTAAATTTGGTGTTATCGCTCTCACTCTCATACTGGTCACTGGAAGTTCAACATGGCACCTCATGGCAAAGAACTCTCTGAGGTTCTGAAAACAAGAATTGTTGCTCTACATAAAGATGGTCTAGGCTATAAGAAGATTGCCAAGACCCTGAAACTGAGCTGCAGCATGGTGGCCAAGACCATACAGCAGGGTAACAGGACAGGTTCCACTCAGAACAGGCCTTGCCATGGTCGGCCAAAGAAGTGCTCAGTGTCATATTCAGAGGTTGTTTTTGGGAAATAGACGTATGAGTGCTGCCAGCATTGCTGCAGAGATTAAAGGGGTGGGGGTGGGGGGGGGGGTCAGCCTGTCAGTTCTCAGACCATACACCGCACACTTCATCAAATTGGCCTGCATGGATGTCGTCCCAGAAGGAAGCCTCTTCTAAAGATGATGCACAAGAAAGCCCGCAAACAGTTTGCTGAAGACAAGCAGACTAAGGACATGGATTACTGGAACCATGTAGTCCTGTGTTCTGATGAGACCAAGATAAACTCATTTGGTTCAGATGGTGTGTGGCGGCAATCAGGTGAGGAGTACAAAGACAAGTTTATCTTGCCTACAGTCAAGCATGGTGGTGGGAGTGTCATGGTCTGGGACTGCATGAGTGCTGCCGGCACTGGGGAGCTACAGTTCATTGAGGAAACCATAAATGCCAAAATGTACTGTGACCTACTGAAGCAGAGCATGATCCCCCTCCCTTTGGAGACGGCCGCGGGGCAGTATTCCAACAGAACGACCCCAAACATACCTCCAAGACTCGCTGCCTTGCTAAAGAAGCTGAGGGTAAAGGTGATGGACTGGCCAGCATGTCTGGCAGCATGTCTCCAGACCTAAACTCTATTGAGCATCTGTAGGGCATCCTCAAAGGGAAGGTGGAGGAGCGCAAGGTCTCTAACATCCACCAGCTCTGTGATGTTATCATGGAGGAGTGGAAGAGGACTCCAATGGCAACCTGTGACGCTCTTGTGAACTCCATGCCCAAGAGGGTTACGGCAGTGCTGAAAAATAATGGTAGCCACACAAAATATTGACACGTTGGGCCCAATTTGGACTTTTTCACTTAGGGGTGTACTCGCTTTTGTTGCCAGCAGTTTAGACATTAATGGCTGTGTGTTGAGTTATTTTAAGGGGACAGCAAATTTACACTGTTATACAAGCTGTACACTCACTACTTTACATTGTGTCATTTCTTCAGTGTTGTCACGTCAAAAGATAAAATAAAATATTTACAAAAATGTGAGGGGTGTGCTCACTTTTGTGAGATACTGTATAATTGTTGCATGATTTGTTTCCAACCACTAGATGGCAGCATTGGTCACCAATTTTATTAGTTTCTGGTTGGGCTCTGTGTGGAGTCTAATTTTGGTTCTTCCTAACTTTTTAGATGTTTAGAGCAGCTTTTTACGCTGTGGAGGTTTTTCTGACTACACGGGTCCCAGCTGTGTTGTAAACATCCGACGGTGACATGCTTCCGGCAGACGGGAATGAGGCTTGGAATGCAAGGGGGAAGAGGCGGTTCTATCTCGCCCTCCCCCTATATAAAGAGGACATGACTGTCTCCGACCATGCCTCTGACGACGTTCCTATTGGACGAAACGCTGCATAGGGTGAAGATCTGACATTACAAGGATACACGCGCTGACCACGGCCATCTTTGTGGTTGGAAACATCTGATATCTAGGATTGAATTGAATTCATGACATGCCTGTTTTTATTTTAACAAATGTAAGTATTCTGATTGTTTTTATGGATTAAATACTTCTTGAATTTACATGTTGCACTATGAGGAGTTGCCGCCTTCTGTTTCATGCATGAACCTGTGGATTCCTTATGTATTGATACTATACAAGATTCAGCTGTCTGTTACTTGAGTGGAGTGGAGTGGAGCCGTGGCATTAAGGATACATTATGCTCATCTGACCACCTATAACATAGTGGTCCATTTTCTCTGGTAAGGGGCCTGGTGTGTTGGTGTTCGGTGGAGGATACTTTTGGCTCACCCTATTTTTGTCCTGCATGCATCATAGGTGGTTCCAGTCTTCTCTGAATAACTGACTTTATATCTCATAATACAGTGGATTCTTTGTTGCGCTTTTTTCATGTTTTTAGTTGTGCATATCTTTTATTTTATACATTTCTATTTATTCTCAGTGTATTGCACTGAAAGTTTATTGGATGGTTCTATGTTCTTTTGGAGTTCAGCCATTTTGACACTTGCAGATCTGTGTATAGACAACTCAATATATTACCAGAACCTTGTGAAAAACATCAATTTAGGGTGCATTTTTATCATTTTGTTTATATATTAAAGGGCTGTAGATTACATTTAGTAACCCATTTGCCATAGCAGATGTTGTTTTAAGAAATAAAAGCCAATGAGAGCTAAAAATAACTGTCACATGGCCTGCCATTACAATCTTTTTCATAAATATTACATGTTCTATAGCTTTGCATGCTAATACTTATCGAAATCCAAAGAACTGCGTGCTAGCAAACCCTTGCTTTGAAATACAAAACAAAGGATACTGCAAGTACTGCACCACAATACAGTAATTCCCACAAAATAAAATATAAATGTAATCATTTTATTAAATATCAAAACATCAAAAATACTTGATACAAAAAAAAAATCTTTTCCCAAACTATAAAAAATGTAAATCTGGTCAATGTTATCCACAGACCTTAAAGAGAGCTCATATAACCCCCTTATCCTCAATAGGCCAATAACCTATTTATGGACAGCAAAAAGTTAAAGGATACGTTCACCTTTAAAAAAAAAAAATGCATTTTTTTTTGTAGGTAAAGTGTATTGACATTTTTTTTTTTTTTTTTTTTTTTTTTTTTGTAGCAGCCTGCAAAGCATTGCATCCACAATCAAGAGGATTGTGGGTGAGATGCAGGACTCCTTTAGGCGGTCCATGTAACCTGTCTGCCTGTACATTGGGGGTGGGCAGTTTCACAAAGACAGGAAGACTTAATGAACTACTTGAGTGCTCAACAGCGCTCTGGTAGTTCATTGAGAACTATAAGCCAGCAGCTGCAAAAGATGATGGTACTTGTAGTTCATTGATTCACAGGGTGTAACATGTTCCTGAAGGTGAACTTATCCTTAACCGTATCTGCAAAAATTTAAAGTTTCAGTACACATAGCATGAGCTTCTAAAAAAAAAAAAAAAAAAAAAAAAAGACTACGACGAAACGATTGTACACATCTAGTTAGTTCACAGGAAATGCCTTTCATGTATTTAAACACAATTGCCAAGGTAAAAACTCCTTGCAAATGGACAGTCACAGAAATACAACTAAGTCTCTGTGTACAGATCAGTGAGGGCAATTCATACCAACATCTCTACAGTTAAAGTAGAACTAAAGGCAAAACTTTTTTTTATGTCATTTTGAATAGAGTAGGGGGAGCCTTATAACCCTTGTCATCTGTGTCCCATTGGGGAAATTTCCCTTCACTTCCTGTCCCATGGCCAAAACAGGAAGTGAGAAGAAATTCCTCCAAAGTGAGAGAATCTCTGGTTGTTATTGGAACAGGTGTCCCTATTAAGAATCCCCTGCTATTCTTGCTTTGGTGAAAACCCAAGATATTTTGACTTTTATTCTCGCGATTACGGTAAACATGACAAATATCTCCATAACAGGGACACAGACGGTAATAATGAGAGGTGAGTGAAGTCTGCTTTAACTCTGTTAAACTAAAACCTCTTCTATTCACCTATAAAATGTATGTGTGCAGTAAATTGAATAGTAGTTATTTGCAGAAATCCTAAAAATTTCAGTTGAGAGTTGAGGTTTTTTCTGCTCTTTGCACTGAGGTGTGCAATAACGCCTATTGTTTAGTTTTTTTGTACTCTTGGAAAGGTTTTACATATAGGGTGGTCTATGTTTTTCTTTAAATGTACACATATGATTTGTAAACTCGCAGAGCTCAGATGATGAAGAACTGTCTGGAAAAAGTCGAAGTCGCCATGTGGTTGTTAATAAAAACGATCTTTCTAACCCTAATGAAGTACTTGAAAGCTTTAAAATGGCAAGAGAATGTTGGGACCTTCTGCACTCTTCAGATGCCCTTGACAAAGGTACACAACTGCTTCAGTACATGTTTTTTTTTTTTAGAGAACTCCAGGAAAGGAAAAGTTACTGTGGGGCTACCCCTGAATTTCAAGCTTTAACTACTCGTTTATTTCTGGGGGACTGAATACGTTTTACTTACCTGATCCTCTGTACTGCAAGACAGGTCCCCGCAGCAATCTCTCCCCTGCGATTTGGTGGTCCGATGCCCTCTTGATGTTATTCCTTCTAGTGCTTGGGAAGCCCCACTGCAAGGGAGCATTTTTACTTTTCTTGGGGTTGGGATTTAAAGGATAAGTGCAGCTTTAAAAACAAACATTCAGTCCCCTGCAACAAGTTCGATTTTTTTTTTTTTTTTTTTTTTTTTTTTTTTGCATTTAAACCCCAATAGTAATTTGTTACATTATTATGCCAAAACTTTTAAAATGACGGTTGCTGTGGGGGGACGTCATATGACATCCTCCCAAAATCGCGCCCGGTGGGCCGGGCTCCGGCACGATTTGTCACCTGCTGTGTCCACTGGACACAGCCAATGATTGATCACTGTACCAGCCCGCTGCTGGTACCATGTGATCGCTGTGGCCAATCACAGCAGATCACATGACAATTGTACACCATGAAAGGCTTTGATTCACGCATTTCATTGTGATGGGCTTTGTGATTGGTCACAGTGATCACATGGTACAGACAGGGACAATCTCAGCCCATCTGTACCATGTGATTAGCTGTGGCCAATCACAGCTAACCACAATAGTAAATGCCTAAATGAATAGTTTTCATTCAAAAAAATGGTTGCTTATAACTGTAAAATTCAGTTTTAAGCAATCGGTGTGTAAAAAATCCTGATCACCTCCCCAGAGGAGTACAGTGTTACTATGGATATATATTATATATATATATATATATATATATAATGTGTGTGTATTGTCACTAGTCAGTGTCCCTGATCACCGCCCCATCAGTTATATGATGACGCTGTACTGCACTTGTGACAGTATGTAAAAAATTGTAAAAAAAAAAAAACATTTTCCTAATCTCTTATTTTACAAAAAACTGTGACAAAAAATGTATAACTTCAAAAAACTCGACATGCCTCTTACTAAATACCTGAGTTTTTATTGTTTTATTCTGGTTCATTTTTTATGTATACAGGGGGTCCCCGACTTACGAACATCCGAGTTGCGAACAACTCCTACTTACGAACGGGGCCCGAATGACGGCACTGCTGGCCGAATCTTCCTCTCCTGAGCCTTTCCTCCGTTCCTGGCTTGGCTGCGGGTCCCCTTCGTCATCCTGCCTGCCCATCCACAGGCCTGGTATGGTCCGGTGGCCTGCCAGGCTGCTAAAACTGCCCGTCGTGGCCGAGGCCTTGTCCGGCCTAGTGCGGCCTAACGAAGCCTCCAGGATCCCCGGTCTTTCCTGCGCCGCTGCCCCGCGAAGGTGCACCGCGGCCAGCCGTCCTGCCTGGCCTCTGATGGCTGCTTTCACCATCCATCTCCCTGCTGTGCCATACAGTGTACCTCTCTCTGCTGTCTCCTGTCGCTGCCGCCATGAAAACGGTGAGAGGGGAGAGCTGTGCTCAGCTGTGCTCCTGGACTCCTGTTTTGGAGGTGACAGGGTCAATAAAGAGAACCTGTCACCTCCAATTGCTATCACACAGGGAATAAGAATAGAATAAGAAAAATAATATTAAAAATAAGAAAATTATACAAAAAAAAAAAAAGTAAACGACAAGCTACAAATAAAAAAAAAAAAAAAAAAAAAAGTGATTAAAAAGTAAAAAAATAAAAGAAACAAAACATATTTGAACTAACCATGCCGCCCCTGCCATCCGGTTGCCTTTCTCTGTTGATTTTGGTTTACATCCTGTCTCTGAGACTAGATTTGCACCTAAAAAAGGTACTGTTCCGACTTACAAACAAATTCGACTTAAGAACAAACCTACAGTCCCTATCTTGTTCGTAACCCGGGGACCCCCTGTACATATTTATGTATGAACTTTATTCTAAAATTCTGTTTAAATTTCTTTTGGTACAAACCTACTTGACACTATTGTGCAAACTTTGTGGTGCCTTTACACATTAAGGTTTGTGCGAGATGCATGTTAATAAAAGTAACAAGTTGTCTACTTTACTTTACTGCAAAAAACCTGTACAGTGTAATAGTGCCAAGTGTTTTTTTTTTTTTTTTTTGCTCGTATTAGAGTTTTCCAGAATTTGCTTACCATGGAAGACAGACACCTGGCTGTGGCTAAGAATCTTCCTCACAGATATGGTTATTTATCAGGTAGGCGAATTCTTTCTGAAACAAGAATAGACCTATTTCAAGGTACCAGAGAATCCATTTTTGAAAACAGGGAATGATGCATTTAGGATGTATTTTGTTTCTTGAATTCTTTTACTGTAGGGACAACATAAGAAAGCCATCAACAGTCTTCACCTCATGGCAGCTCTGCAGGGACCTCACTCACCATCACAGCAGATTATGAGTCAAGGAAGCTTGGAGCAGCAAAGGTCACTAATCCAGCTTGCTGCCTGCCATTTTGCCCTTGGTGAATATAAGGTAGATGCTCCCAAATGACTTCAATCATTTTAGTCCACAGTTTTTCTCTGAATAGTGCTGACAAAACAGTTTTTGGCTTCTAAGCAGTTTACATTATATAGGTATTATGTGTCTGCTTAACTTATTTGTAATGTTAAAGAAATTTTTAGACTTTCAAATGTTTTTGTTTTATCTAGGTATGAGTGTGGTTATATTCCCTGTGTCATTTGTTTGCCTTACATTGTAATGATGGGCTCATATGTTATGACTGCAGTTTGTAGTGTCGTGGCTGAGCAGTTCACCTATGTCTGTTTTTCTACAGCTTGCCGGTCTCTATTTGCCAAAGGGACAAAACTGCTTTCAGGTCACACAGAGTACAATGCATATGTTGCCATCGTGCTACGATTAATGCTCTCGCCAAAACGCGTCAGTTTCTTTTGTGTTTTTTTTCACTCTTTTATGTAGTCAATCGATAAGGATTACAGTGTTGCCGGCTCCATCTTTTTGCATTTCCTTTTCTGGTGTGAATAGACACACTGAGCCCCTGGGCACCTGTGAGTGGATCCTTCAATTGAATTGGGCTCTCCCTGTAGAGTGCGCTGCTTTCACAAGACTCTCTTTGCATGTGTTGCCATCCCCTGTCGCATCACAAATGTGCGAGGGCTAAGGTAATAAAAAATATTCCAGCTGCATTGTGAACTCTGTGTGTCTGCAAATGCTCTGCCTGTTTGTTACTGTCAGATCCAATTCTTGTTTAGTTCTCACCTGCAGAGCAGTTGACTGAGAGACTCAGGGATTGTGGGGTATGTAGTTTCTTCATTTCTTTCTTTCATTTCTCAAACTACAGACAGGGGGCATGCATTAACCTGTGCAGTGGCATGCCTCATGTTTGAACAGAAACTGCTGAAACAGGAATGTGAAGAACCAGTCTTCTATAGGCTATGCATACAGGCCAACAAATGGCACCATAAAGCTGTATGATGAATGCACCTCTTATTCAGATGCAAAACCATGAATAGAAAGGAAGGTTTATAATTCCTTTTAAAGACCAAACTGCATATATTTTGCTTTCCCTGATCCACCTTGTCACTGGGTCTTTGTGCTTCTCAATGCAATGCATGGAAATCATGGCTGGTGGGAGAGGCCAGCAGGGTGCTGTATATAGTTTTCTAAAAAAAGACAGTACCCTGTCTCAGTACCATCTCTCAAGAACCCTCGTCCCTGGTGCAAGCAGTGGACTGGCTTTGGTAGAAGTTAGGCGAATATTAATGTCATGATAGGTGGATGTTGGTCTGGAGTGGTTGTTCTAGACAGATTGTTTTTCCACAAAGAATGCCCTAGGTGACACCAACATGCGAGGCTGAGCCTCTGTGATTGAAAGACCTGAAATTCAATGAAAGTCAAGCTAGGAAGAGTCGGGCGGGGGGGAAGGATCTAGATGATGCTGGGTGTCTTCCAGACAGAAAATTAGGCAGGCTTTTCTGACTTTCTTCAACTTCTAAAGCACACAAAGAGAATCTCAGTGTGCAGTAAAATTAGAGTAAACAATTTGAGTACAGGAGAGATTACCCTGTACAACCTTTTAATGCTACTGTGCAGCTACCCAAGTAAAGGAATGACATGCTGGGATATATGGCTGAATTTGGCTTTTATATATTTACGATGAACCAAGGTCACAGATCTGAATTTTTATTACACCAATGGTTCTTATTTTTTCCACAGCTCACATGTGAGAAGGTTCTGGAACTGATGAACTTTATCGTGCCCCCACCTCAGGAAACTTCCAAACATAGAGAGGAACAGTCAAAAGTCAAGCCTAAATTTAGAAAAGGTTTGTATGCACATGTTCATATTTAGGGCCCCTTTAGTCATGTGCAATGTGCTGCGGTTCCATACACGTGATACCATTCAATATTTTACACTTAAACATGTCTTAAATTAAGGCAGTCTATTAATTGTCTGGAGTGACACAGTGGCTATTTGAAATCTACCATATGTGTCACAGAGGTGCAGTTACTATATTTTTATAGTTTAGTCTCCAAGCCTCAAGCTGATTTAAAGCAGAACTACACTGCATCTGAGCAACACAAACCAAAAACTGTTTAATTCATTTATAATATTCAAAACAAACTCCCCCCACCCATCCATGTTTCCATGATTCATCTTGCTGAGAAATCACGCTGAAAAACAACCCCCTAGCAATTCTGGCTGTGCCCATCTTGAGTAAGGGCAAATGATGTAGCATATACAGTGGCTATAAAAAGTCTACACACCCCTGTTAAAATGTCAGGTTTCTGTGATGTAAAAAAAATGAGACAAAGATAAATAGTTTCAGAACTTTTTCCACCTTTAATGTGACCGATACACTGTACAACTCAGTGGTTGCATAATTGTGCACACCCTCTTATAACTGGGGATGTAGCTGTCTTCAGAATTAAGCAATCACATTCAAATTCATGTTAAAGCGGGGGTCCACCCACACCGCCAAAAAAAAAAAATATTAAAAGCCAGCAGCTACAAATACTGCAGCCGCTGACTTTTAATACATGGCCACTTACCTGTCCCAGGGTCCAGCGATGTCGGCAGGCGACGCCGAGAACCCGCTCGGTTCTCGGCAGCTGCCGCCGCCATCCTAGGTGAGGGAATCAGGAAGTGAAGCGTTGCGGCTTCACTTCCCGGTTCCCTACTGCGCATGCGCGAGTCGCGCTGCGCGTCCCAAGTGGTCCCCGCTCTCTTCTGGGAGCTGTGTGTTCCCAGGAGACAGCGCGGTGGGGACGGGAAGAAGCATAGACTCCCATGGGAGTCTATGCCGGAAGTGGGTGCAAATACCTGTCTTAGACAGGTATCTGCACCCCCCTCCCCGCTGAAAGGTGCCAAATGTGACACCGGAGGGGGGGAGTGTTCCAAAAAGCGGAAGTTCAATTTTTGTGTGGAACTCCGCTTTAAATAGGAGTCAGTGTACACCTGTCATTTAAAGTACCCCTGATTAACGCCAAATAAGATTCAGCTGTTCTAGTAGGTCTTTCCTGACATTTTCTTGTCGCATCTTACAGCAAAAGCCATGGTCCTCAGAGAGCTTCCAAAGCATCAGCGTGATCTCATTGTTAAAAGTTATCAGTCAGGAGAAGGGTACAAAGGAATTTCCAAGGCATTAGATATACCATGGAACACAGTGAAGACAGTCATTATCAAGAGGAGAAAATATGACACAACAGTGACATTACCAAGAACTGGACATCCCTCCAAAATTGATGAAAAGACAAGAAGAAAATTGGTCATGGAGGCTGCCAAGAGGCCTACAGCAACATTAAAGGAACTGCAGTAATATCTGGCATGTACTGGCTGTGTGGTACCTGTGACAACAATCTTCCATATTCTTCATATGTCCGGGCTATGGGATAGAGTGGCAAGACGGAAGCCTTTTCTCGCGAAGTAAAACACCCAAGCCCAGCTAGATTTTGCAAAAACACATCTCCCAAAAGCATGTGGTGAAATGTGTTATGGTGGCCATGATTCCAAAAGATATGTTTTGGGGCAAAAACAACACTGCACATGACCAAAAGAACACCATACCCACAGTGAAGCATGGTGGTGGCAGCATCATGCTTTGGGGCTGTTTTTCTTCAGCTGGAACAGGGGCCTTAGTCAAGGTAGAGGGAATTATAATCAGTTCCAAATACCAGTCCATATTGGCACAAAACCTTCAGGCTTCTGCTAGAAAGCTGAAGAGAGGAACTTCATCTTTCGGCATGACAATGACCCAAAGCATACATCTAAATCAACAAAGGAATGGCTTCACCAGAAGAAGATTCAAGTTTTGGAATGGCCCAGACTTGAATCATATTGAAAATCTGTGGGGTGATCTGAAGAAGGCTGTGCACAGGAGATGCCTTCGCAATCTGACAAATTTGAAGTGTTTTTACAAAGAAGAGTGGGCAAATTCAAAGTCAAGATGTCATGCTGATAGACTCATACCCAAAAAAGACTGAGTACTGTAAAAAATCAAAAGGTGCTTCAACAAAGTATTAGTTTAAGGGTATGCACACTTATGCAACCATATTATTTTATTTTTCTATTTTTACTTCCCTCCACCTAAAAGATTTCAGTTTGTTGTTCAACTGAATTGTACAGTTTATAGGTCACTATAAAGGTGGAAAAAGTTCTGAAATGATTTATCTTTGTGTCATTTTTTTTTACATCACAGAAACCTGACATTTTAACAGAGGAGTGTGAACTGTTTATATCCACTGCACTTCCTGGAATCCATCTGTCCTAAGCTCAGGCACAAATGCAGGAGGGTGTACTTAGCTGAGAAAAACCCTCCTGAAGACTTCTGGGATGTATGACATCATTTGCCTAGGCTTGGAAACCAGGAAGTAACTAAAGAATTTTAAAGAAAAGCTTAAAACAAATAGAATATTCCTTCCTATCTATTTACTAATGCTAGCAGCATAAGGATTAAAAATGTTAATTGAGAGTCAAGTTCCACTTTAAAGTGATATAAAAGGCCAATCTTTTAAAAATGAAGATAAAAATGATGTTCTACTTCTACTTACCAGCTTTGTGCAAAGATAAAGCACAGAGCGGTCTTTTACCTCCACCTGTGCAGGCGCACCCCTGAACTAGGCTGTGTGGGTCCTTGGACACACACAGCGCCAGTAAGCAACGCTTCTACTCCCTCCTCACAGAAGCTTGACAGTAGGAGCCTATTGCTCTCCTTTGAATCTAGGAAGTGAAGAGAGCAGTGCTGGAGTAGTGAGAGATGCCGGGTAAGGGTTTTGGGATGGCAGAGGGAAACAGTCACGTGTTTTGTTTTGTTTTATCTTGGGGTAAAATTACGTAAAATATATTTTTTTTTTCTTTAGAACCACTTACATTTTTGTATAATTTTCTACAGTACTAAAGTTATTTGTATGTACACACTTATCAAGATATTCTATTTTTGTTTTTTTAGGTTCTGATCTCAAGCTGTTACCTTGTGTTAGTAAATATGTAATGCCTTACTGTCTTCAACTGTTGCTGGCAAGTGTAAAGGTGAGTGCACCACATATGTAAAAACACAAAATACTGGACAGCACAAATGAATGGCAGATTGCTCTCCTGCATGGACTTTCAATAGTGCAAACTGCTAGTGATGTTAAATACAATTCTTGGGATGGCTACAGACCAAATTTAAAATGGGTTTAATAAAAATCTTTAAATTTAATATATTACTATTTTTAATTGTTGTTTTTATTGGAATTGCTTTCAAACAAGTGTGGAAAAATAATTACTAGCTGAAGAAAATGAAGCAGTCTGATTAACTGTTGACACAATAAGGCATATTACTGTAAATGTTAATTTTCCACTTCAGCCCCGGAAGGTTTTACCCCCTCAATGACCAGGCCATTTTTTGCGATACGGCACTGCGTCGCTTTAACTGACAATTGCGCGGGCGTGCAACGCTGTACCCAAACAACATTTATGTCCTTTTTTTCCCACAAATAGAGCTTTCTTTTGGTGGTATTTCACCTCTGCGGTTTTTATTTTAGCGCTATAAACAAAAAAAAATTGACAATTTTGAAAAAAAAAGATATATATTTTACTTTCTGCTATAACACATCTTGACTTGGCAATATTTCCCCACTCTTCTTTGCAAAAACAAAAAAAAAAAAAAAAAATGTATTCATTAGTTTAGGCTAATATGCAGGTTTTATTAAAGAAAGTATCTTATTTGAACAGTTAGGCTCCATTCACACGTGTGCGACTTGCCACTCCCCATGTTTTCCAATGATAACCATTCATATATGCGCGACTTAAAGGGGTTGTAAACCCTCCGGGCCCATTCACACCTGAGCGTTTTCAGCTCGTAAAACGCTCATCTCAAAAGTCCCAAAACGCCCAACAAGCAAAATCCCCTTCATTTAAATGGCCCCTGTTTACAAAGCAAAGCTCAAAAAAGATTTACAGGTGTTTTTCTGCTTTTTATATTATATATACAAAAACGCTGCAACAAAATGGTCAACAAAAATGCCAGAAAGACGACCTAAAAAATGCCTGAAAACGATACACTCTCATAACAGATAGAGGGGAGACATTTGACAGGTAAGGATACATGCAGGAGGCATGTATATCCTTATAGATAACCCCTATTGGCAGTAGTTTAGAAAGGATGACATTGGGTTTACATCCACTTTAGAGCATTCTATAGCCTCTCAGACCGCCCATTTTTTCCTACCTGAGCCCAATCGTTCCAGCGACAGGGACAAGCACAGCAGCTCCACCCGCTGTCTCGGGTCCTCATTGGATAGATTGATAGCAGTGGGAGCCATTGGCTCCCACTGCTGTCAATCAAATCCAGTGACACGGGGCCAAGTCCTGCTTACTGTGTCAATGGACGCAGCAGCAGGACTTGGGAGCGCACCCGCTCCAGTGCCCCCATGGAAAGTGGCTCTCCGTAGGGGCATTTGAGAAGAGGAGGAGCCAGGAGCGCTGCGGGGGGACCCCAGAAAAGGAGGATCAGGGCCACTCTGTGCAAAGCCCTTGTACAGAGGAGGAAAGTATAACATGTTTAAGAAAAAAAAAAAAAAAAACAAAGCTTTACAATCACTTTAAAGTTGCAGCAACTTCAAAGTAGTTCATGCGCTACTTTGGTCTGATTTTAATGTAACTTGAGGGCCATAGACTTCAATGTTGACCCTCAGAGGTTGCATGAAAGTTGTACCTGAATGTTATACAATGCAACTTGTGTGCAACAGTTGTCCATTATTATTGGTAAAAGCCAAAGTCGTATCCAAGTTGCACCCATCCAAAGTTGCATCAAAGATGCACTCCAAAGTCGGCGCAACTTTGAAGTCGTACAAGTGTGAATGGAGCCTAAAGGACACTGGAACAGGACATGGCAAAGGCTTTGCTCGAATCACCAACCTAGTGTATACAAAAGACCCCGCCCACTCCATGGGGTTCCAGTTTTTGCTAGTATCCTTAGGGTGATGGACCCCTTTCTTCTGTTTGGGAAGAGCCTTCTATTTCCACCAGTTTTCTTTTGCTTCTTCGACTGACTTTTTCATGATTTGACAGCTTATGCCTCACAAGCAGTTTCCAGATCAGTTACCCCGGTGTATACCTTGGTAACCATATCCAGACCCCACAGCAGCAGGGACAGCCTGTAATGTTGTTTTGGGCACTGGATCCTACGTTCAGTGCTCCCTTGGCATATGGTAAAATAAGTGTAGTTAGCCACAGTGTGCTTTATAGGGCTGTGATCCATTCCTACAGGGCATAGATATGGGTGGGGGTTCAAATCTACTACCCCACAGAGCATCCATGGTGCAGCAGCAAGTACTGCTTCTCCTTGTCCCCAGTCACATAACCCAGGTGAGGGAGGACACCTCTTACCCTGAGCTGCTCTGATATAGTAAGTGTGTTTATTGGAAGAGGAGAGCTGTACTGGGGGATTGCATTGGACGTAATGACGCTGAGCAAAAGTCCTCCGCCCAGAGCATTGGGAAGTGCTGCCTTCCAGAGAAGTAGAGGATCATAAAAGCGCCTTTGCTTTCCCCCAGAATAAACTGACAGTTATACCTTGCAGTGTGGGCATAGCCCCTGCATGAGAAGTGGGCTGTAAGTACTTCTGACCCCTGCACTCTGTGCGGTATGTGCTAAACAGAAACGTTTAGCTGCTTTAAAAGTATGTTTGTTTAAACATTTGTTTAACCACTTTAAGACCAGCCTCGTTTTGGATTTTAGGTGTTTACAAGTTTAAAACAGGTTTTTTTGCTAGAAAATTACTTAGAACCCCCAAACATTATATATTGTTTTTTTTTCTAACACAATAGAGAATAAAATAGCGGTCATTGCAATACTTTTTTTTGCACCGTATTTGCGCAGCAGTCTTCTAAGCGCACTTTTTTTGGAAAAAATTCACTTTTTTGATCAAAAAAATAAGACAACAGTAAAGTTAGCCCAATTTTTTTTTTTATATTGTGAAATATAATGTTACGCCAAGTAAATTGATACCCATCATGTCACGCTTCAAAATTGCGCCCGCTCGTGGAATGGCGTCAAACTTTTACCCTTAAAAATCTCCATAGGCGACGTTTAAAAAATTCTACAGATAGCATGTATTGTGTTACAGAGGAGGTCTAGGGCTAGAATTATTGCTCTCGCTCTACCGGTCGCGGCGATACCTCACATGTGTGGTTTGACCACCGTTTTCATATGCGGGCGCTACTCACTTATGCGTTCGCTTCTGCGCGCAAGCTCGGCGGGATGGGGCGCTTTAAAATTTATTTATTTTTTTATTATTTATTTTACTTTATTTTATTTATTTTTTCACTGTTTTAAAAAAAAAAAAAAATTGGATCACTTTTATTCCTATTACAAGGAATGTAAACATCCCTTGTAATAGAAAAAAGCATGACAGGTCCTCTTAAATATGAGATCTGGGGTCAAAACGTCCTCAGATCTCATATTTAGACTAAAATGCAAAAAAAAAAAAAAAAAGAGTCGTTTAAAAAAAATGACACAAGAAAAAATGTGCCTTTAAGAGAAGTGGGCGGAGCTGATGTAATGACGTCGCTCCGGCCGTCACATGGTATGGAGACGGGTGGGGGCCATCTTAGCCTCACTCATCTCCATACCGAGGAAGTGACAGGACCCGATCGCCTCCACCGCTACCGACGGCTCCGGTAAGCGGCGGAGGGTGCGGGAGAGCGGCGGGAGGGGGGGTGGCACCTCTCCCGCTGCCGATAACGGTGATCTCGCGGCGAACCCGCCGCAGAGACCACCATTATCGTGTACAGAAACGCCCACTGAAAAGATGGATACCTCGGTTGTGGCAGCAGCTGCTGCCGTTACCGAGATATCCATCTTTAAAAAAATGACGTATATATACAGTGGGCGGTCCGGAAGTGGTTAAACATTTATAAACAACGCTGGTAGGAAAGTTGTTAATGTTGTGTGTTTTTTTTATTTTTGTTTTTTTATTTATTCTCCTGTTAATTTGACATTTTAGAATTGTCCTATTCTAGTATTTAATATGTAAATTAATGAGATTGTGTATTTTGCTGTATGTTCAATAATGGCTGTATGTATTTTTTCTCTTTTGTTAGCTCAGAGCATTGTCTGATAATCGGGATGACATGGCTCTGGGACAACTTATTGTGTTATTGCAGCATGACTGGCCCAAAGGAGAGATCCTCTTCTTAAAAACCATAGGGAAAATATGTCAACAAGGAAATTTCCAGTACGAAAACTTCTTCAACTACATAACAAGTATCCTTTGACTAATGTACTTGTGTAATAGCTGCTAGCTGTGTCATGCATGTAGAATTGCTGGCTAAGCAATTTCCACAAATAGGTCTTACAGTGGTACCCAGACAACTAGCAACCATTTTGACTTATGCTATTTACTGTTTTATATAGAGAACATTTTTTTTTAATATTTCAGAAGGGAGACAATGGTCATAGCAGTTTCTTAGCATCATGCAGACTTTAATATCTGTGAATTAGATGGGTAAATTAACATATACACTCACCGGCCACTTTATTAAATACACCTGTTCAATTGCTTGGTAACATAAATTGCTAATCAGCCAATCACATGGCAGCAACTCAGTGCATTTAGGCATCTAGATGTGGTGAAGACGACTTGCTGAAGTTCAAACCGAGCATCAGAATGGGGAAGAAAGGGGATTGAAGTGACTTTGAACGTGACATGGTTGTTGGTGCCAGACAGCTGGTCTCAGCATTTTAAAAAACTGCTGATCCACTGGGATTTTCACGCACAACCATCTCTAGGGTTTACAGAGAATGGTCCGAAAAAGAGAAAATATGCAGTGAGTGGCAGTTGTGGATGAAAATGCCTTGTTGATGTCAGAGAAGATGGGACACACTGGTTCGAGATGATAGAAAGGCAACAGTAACTCAAATAACTACTTGTTACAACCAAGGGGTACAGAATACCATCTCTGAACGCATGACACATCGAATCTTAAAGAAGTTGAGCTACAGCAGCAGAAGACCACACCACGTGCCACTCCTGTCAGCTAAGAACAGGAAACTGAGGCAATTTGCACAGGCTCACTAAAATTAAACAATAGAAGATTGGAAAAATGTTGGCTGGTCTGATGAGTCTTGACTTCAGCTGCGACATTCAGATGGTAGGGTCAGAATTTGGCATAAAAAAAATCATGAAATCATGGATCCCTCCTGCCATGTATCAACAGTTCAGGCTGGTGGTGGTGTAATGGTGTGGGGGATATTCTCTTGGCACACTTTGTAACACTTAGTACCAATTGAGCATCTTTTTTAAATGCCACGGCCTACCTGAGTATTGTTACTGACCATGTCCATCCCTTTATGACTACAGTGTATCCATCTTCTGATGACTACTTCCAGCAGGATAATGCACCATGTCACAAAGCTCAAATCATCTCACCACTGGTTTCTTCAACATGACAATGAGTTCACTGTATTCCAATTGCCTCCACAGTCACCAGATCTCAATCCAATAGAGCATCTTTGGGATGTAGTTAATGGGAGATTCCCATCATGGATGTGCAGCCGACAAATCGGCAGCAACTGCGTGATGCTATCATGTCAATATGGACCAAAATCTCTGAGGAATGTTTCCAACACCTCATTCAACCTATGCCATGAAGAATTAAGGCAGAAGTAGATCCAACCCGGTACTAGCAAGTACCTAATAAAGTGGCCGGTGGGTGTAGATAATGCCTTTTATCAATAAGTTATTCAGAAGTCTGAATAAAGTTTTACGTAAAGCTAATTACTTTGACCATTATGTCTCCCTTCTGAAATATATTTTTAAAAAAAATGATATCTGGGCGATATCTGGGCCATTACAATCAATGGCACAGAGACTATTTTGAATTTAACCACTTACGGATTGCCTGGCGTCGTCATATGCTGGTACTTTGAAGAGGAATATCATTGTTATGGCAGCAGCTAGCTACCATAACCCCCAGTATCCTCTACTTCCGCTTTCAAATAAAAGTGGTCTCAGTGGCAGATTCGCCACGAGATCACTTTTATCGGCAGCGGGAGAGGGGTTCCCGCCGCGCTACGGTGCTCTCCGCCGCTTACCGGAGCCATCGTTAGGGGGCGGAAGGGGTTCGGGTTGTTCTCCCTGTTAGGCATTGAGACGAGTGAGGGGAAGATGGCCACCCATCTCCATACTATTGCAGGGCAGAAGCGACTTAAAAATTTCACTTCCGCCCATAGCTCTTAAGTGGTTAATAAATGCTTATCATTGAAAAAGAGCTCTTATTGCTAGAGGCATCTCCTATAGAGCCATATTACACATTAACACAGTTCCAATAAATCCAGTTGGCATGCAGACAGAAAACAAGGAATACTACAAATAACAAAAGGAAAATTTAGGGCATTTTTACTAAATATATATACAGTTGTGCTCATAAGTTTACATACCCTGGCAGAATTTGATGCGTCAATTTTGAAGCGTTACATTATCTTTCACAATATAAAAAAATGTTGGGCTAACTTTACTGTTGTCTAATTTTTTTAATTCAAAAAAAGTGTATTTTTTCCAAAAAAAGTGCGCTTGTAAGACCGCTGTGCAAATACGGTGCGACAAAGTATTGCAATGACCGCCATTTTATTCTCTAGGGTGTTAGAAAAAATATCTATATGACGTTAGGGGGTTCTAAGTAATTTTCTAGCAAAAAAAATGACGACCTGGACTTTCAGTGTGAATATCTGAATGATGCCTGCAGCTACAGGCATCATTCAGATATCCTTGTTTTTAGCCGGCGATTCTTTGTACCATAAGAACGATCATAGCAGCGATTCCGCCGCTTGATCGTTTTTACAGTCAGTGCAGCACTGGATGTAAGATGCAAGGGTCTGTCAGGAACCCAGAAATGCATTGACCTTTCATACACGCACTAATTACAAGCAAACAGATCACAGGTGAGGATGGTTACCTTTAATAGCCATTCAAACCCCTTTGTGTTAACTTGTGTGCATGTTATCAGGCCAAAATCACCAGGGTATTTAAACTTTTGACCGGGGTCATTTGGGTAGTTTCTGTTGCCATTATGGTTTAAAAAGAGTAAACACAGTTGATTGATAATAAATGGCTTCAGCCAAACACTAACCATGAGGGAAAGAAATGTATTTGTGTTATCATTCATATTCTCTGAAAAATGGCCAAGAAATCATAAATTCTACCAGGGTATGTAAACTTATGAGCACAACTGTACACTGCTCCAAAAAATTAAAGGAACACTTTTTAATTAGATTATAGCATCCAGTCACTTAAACTCCTCAGTTAAGTAGCAGAGGGGTTTGTTAATCAGTTTCAGCTGCATTGTTAATGAAATTAACAGGTGCACTAGATGGGCAACCATGAGCCGACCTCCAAAACAGGAATGGTTTTACAGGTGCAGGCCACTGACATGAGGCGATAATTGGATCCTATGGAGGTTGCACAGGCAGGCCAACTCCTCCAGGATGGCACATCAATACGTGCCATTGCCAGAAGGTTTGCTGTGTCTCCCAGCACAGTCTTTTAAGCATAGAGGAAATTCCAGGAGACAGGCAGTTACTCTTTGAGAGCTAGACAGGGCTGTAGAAAGTCCTTAACCCGTCAGCAGGACCGGTATCTGCTCCTTTGTGCAAGGAGGAACAAGATGAGCACTGCCAGAGCCCTACAAAATGACCTACAGCAGGCCACTGGTCTAAATGTCTCTGACCAAACAATCAGAAACTGACTTCATGAGGGTGGTCTGAGGGCCCTGTGCTTACTGTCTGAGACCGTGTAGCTTGATTGGCATTTGCCATTGAATACCAGAATTGGCAGGTTCGCCACTGGCGCTGAGCTTTTCATAGATGAGAGCAGGTTCACCCTGAGCACATGTGACAGACGTGAAAGGGTCTGGAGAAGCTGTGGACAACGTTATGCTGCCTGTAACATTGTTCAGCATGATCGGTTTGGTGGTGGGTCAGTGATGGTTTTGGGAGACATATCCATGGAGGGACTTGTAGACCTCTACAGGCTATACAATGGCACCCTAACTGCCATTAGGTATCGGAATGAAATCCTTGGACCCATTGTCAGACCCTACGCTGGTGCAGTGGGTCCTGGGTTCCTCCTGGTGCACGACAATGCCCGCCTTATGTGGCGAGAGCATACAGCCAGTTCCTGAAGGATGAAGGAATTGATGCCATTGAATGGCCTTCACACTCGCCTGACCTAAATCCAATAGAACACCTCTGGGACATTGTTACGGTCCATCCAACGCCGCCAGGTTGCACCTCAGTCTTCAGGAGCTCAGTGATGACCCGGTCCAGGACTGGGAGGAAATACCCCAGGACACCATCAGTTGTCTCATTAGGAGCATGCCCCAACATTGTCAGGCATGCATACAAGCACGTGGGGTCCATACAAACTACTGAGTACCATTTTGAGTTGCAATAAAATTTCAGCAAAATGGACTAGCCTGCTGCATAATTTCTTCACTTTGATTTTCCAGGTGTCTTTTGAATTCAGCCTTCTGTAGGTTGCCACATCATCAATGTGGCATCCTTTTGTTCCTAACACTTTACCCAGTACATATCAGTATAGATATCCAGCATGATATTTTTACCCATTGAGATCTGTTGTTACATAGTTACATAGTAGGTGAGGTTGAAAAAAGACACAAGTCCATCAAGTCCGACCTATGTGTGTGATTTTATGTCAGTATTACATTGTATATTCCTGTATGTTGCGGTCGTTCAGGTGCTCATCTAATAGTTTTTTGAAACTATTGATACTCCTCGCTGAGACCACTGCCTGTGGAAGCTGTTTTCAAAGTGTTCCTTTAATTTTTCTGTGCTGTGTGTGTGTGTGTATATATGTTTTTTTTTTTTTTATCTTTTAAAGATAGAAATTGTTTGCAATACTAGACTGCATGAAAATGTTTCCCTTAATATCTTCAGATATTGATATGCTTGAGGAATTTGCATATTTAAGAACACAGGAAGGGGGTAAGATTCATTTGGAACTAATCCCCAATCAAGGAGTATTGCTTAAGTAAGTATTTTACTTGTTAGAGTTGACAGTACATCTTTAGACTACTGCTTGTTAGTATTGTGTTCATTATCCTTTAGTACAATACTGTTCCAGATCGACATCTCCCTACATTGCTATACACACATATATATGCAATAAACGTGATGGGTCGAGTGCTAACGTTGAGTAGTAAATTAATTAAGCCACTGTAATGCAGATGAATCAAGCTAAGAAAGTGCAAACATGATTAAATGTCTGTTTTCTGAACACTGACTATTGAGGCAAAGGTATGAAAGTATATCATATTCTGAACTCTCTATCTAATAAAATGGCATTAATGGCATTTTTATTGAATCCTCATACTTGCAATGAAAGCTTTTGGGCATATACCTATGCTATAATACTAGCAAGGTGGTTAATGTAAGCTAAGTTATTACAATAACCCATGGAAGTTTTAGGAGTAGCTATTGCTTTAAAATGTGACTCAGTTGATCATGGACATGGGTTGATATATAATTTGTGTAATTGTTGATTAAGCATTTACTTTTGTTTTATTATTTATGTAGTGAAGGATTGAAAAGAAAAAGACCCTTTTCGGTAACATTTAGGCCCCGTGAACACTAGAATGCCATGCAGGAAACCCGTGTTCTGTGCTGGTTTTCAGCACCGCATTCAAATCACACTGCCCTTGTGATCTGCAGCAGATGTCAGTGCAAAGGTAACGACACGGTGTACGCAGTGTGTTTGTCCATGTTGGATCGTATGGTATAAATGTACCATGTGATACGGTTGCAGCGTGCTTCCAAGGTTAGAGCATGCACTACTTGTTGGTGTGATGCGATTTCAGCATATTCAAAATGAATGGGCTAGAAATCACACTGCAGAGAACTGCATATGAATTGCAAAGGAACACGCAATGCAATTCACATGCAGTTTTTAGTGTGAATGGGCCCTTGACCACTTACAAACTCCTGAGCGTTTGGTCCAGACCGCAAACCTATTGGCAACTGTAAACAATTTTGCCTCTCAAGTTTGAAAAAAATTGGCATGTGCAGTTTTCTGGATAAAAGGTTAATCTGCTAAACCCTTATGGTAATTGCAATCTAGTTAAATCACATCTAAAGCCGGCCCTACACGGTTCAAATCTCGGCAGATTCGAACCATTAATTGGCAGGCTGAATGTATCAAGTTGATCTGTCAACTTGGGTACAACCAGCCTGCCGGATCTGCTTCGGATTATCGCAAGTGGCTGCTATAGCCGCTAGCCATAATCACTGTCTTCTCTCGGCTGGGGCGACAAGCAACTAGTGTCAGAAAAAGGCTTAAGCCTCGTACACACGGTCTGATTGTTGGACGACCGAGCGTCTGATTTTTGTCAAAAGGGCGTGTGCAGGATTTTGTCTAGCATACGAACTATCCGCAAATTGTCGTTTGAACGTAATGACGTACTACGAGAGTATAAAGAGGAAGTTTGTGTCTCGAGCGCCACCCTTTGGGCTCCTTCTGCTAATTTCTTGTTAGTAGAATTTTGGTGAGCGTTGATTCGCGATTTTCAGATCGTACAAAACAAATGCCTTTTAAAATACGTCTGGCATAACTACATCAGTATCGCCAGCAAAGCAGCTTCATTATAATCCCATTAAAGAAGATGAGAATTTTGACATTCCATTAATTGTTGCGTCACGAAGGTTAATTCTAGATTACAAACGGTAGTTTACAAGACTGAACTCTTCCCAGTCATTCCTTGATTCCGAGCATGCGCGTTTGTACTTTCGACTTTTGTGTGACAATTTCTGTACTGACCATCTGAAAATCAGACGTTGAGTTCACATCCGACAAAAATTTTATAGCCTGCACATCCAGCTTTTGTCTGATGTAAAAGTGAAATCGTCTGTGGAATGCACCGTACTAACGATCTGAAAATCTGTAGACAGCTTGTCTTCAGACTTTTCCCTTCTGATTTTCGTACCGTGTGTACGGGCCTTAAGTCTTTAAGTTGGGTAAACTGACCTCATTTGCAGACTGAAGTTTATCCCTTTGACCTCTAAAAGAACAGAGGATACAATGTTTCCTTCATCTCTTTCAGCCTGCTTTTTTTTTTTTTTTTTTTTTTTTTTTTTGACAGCTGTGAGCAGAATTGCTCTACGCTTGTTATATGAGTCGTGGAAATGCTGGATTAAGATTGTGAAGGGGGCTTGAATTGAGATTGCAATTTTTTTTTTTAAACAATTGATTGTGCAGCTCTAATGGGGAGATTTACTATAACTGGTGCACACAGATTCTGGTGCAGCTGTGCATGTATAGTAACCAATCGGCGTCTAACTTCAGCTTGTTTACTTAAGCTTTGACAACAAACCTGTAAGCTGGTTTGTTACTATGCACAGGTGCACCAGTTTTAGTAAATCTCTCCCAATGTGTCTGTTACTATAAGGTTGGGTTCACACATATACTATGCGGGAAACCGCGCGATTCCTGTGCAGGTTCCCACATCCCATGTCACTCACAGGCAGTTCATACTGCCCTCTTCAAACCGCTATGGGTGTCAATAGAAAGTTAATGACACTCCCAGATCGGTTTGCAGATCGCAGTGCAAACTGTCAAATGGTACAGGAATTCCGGTGCGAACCAAAGAAAGGGTCCTGCACAATTTTGGTGCGAATGCGATGCGATTTCAGCCATACAGTTTGTATGGCTGAATTTACATCGCACAGACATCGCATGTGATCTGCACAGCAATGCAGTGCAAATCACGTGTGATGTCTGTGTTCGCACCAGTGTACACCCAGTCTAAAGGTTCCAAGCAAACAAAAAATTTTCTTAAAAAAAAAAAAATAATACATTTTTATTGTATGAAATATTCTGAGGGTAAATATTTCTTTATTTTGGTTTATCTTGAGAGCAAATTAAAGTCTCCCAAAATAAGTTTTGCATACAATCGTCCAGGTTTCACAGCCCTTTTTTTTTTTTTTCTTTCTTTAACAGTTTGACACTTGAAATGTAGTGCAGTGCTGAGATCTGCTGCCTCTCTGCTTTGTTTGAAGGTTGAGGTGTAGCAGAAACGACTTGTCTGACCCCTTCACCTCTCAGCTAGAAAGGCAGTGGGTATTGGTGTAATGAAGGTTTACAACGGCCAATTGTATGTATGATGTTTTTCAATTATTTGGGTCCCACTGCCAAAGAACCTTTTTAAGTTTGAGTATTTAGTATTTATAATCCCCATGGAAGCGAAAATTATATTTTTGTTGTTGACTTTATTTTCAGTTTGTGTTACAGTTGAGTTTTTCAGTACTAACTAAAAAAACTACTTTGTTACTGAAAGGAAACTTGTCACAGCCTAGGCAAATCAAACGGAGTATGTGATAAATATACAAAACTTCAGTGAAAACAGCATGTCAAAATTGATGACTGGACTAATACTGAGTCAATACCCTTATCCACACATTAAGGCTGGGTTAACACTTGGTGCAAACACAGATATCGCATGTGATTCGCACCGCATTGCTCTGCAGATAACATGCAATGTCTGTGGGATGCAAATTCAGCCAAACAAACTATGGCTGAAATCGCATCGCATTCTCACCAAAATGGTGCAGGACCTTTTTTTTTTTTTTTTTTGGTGTTCAAACCCATGCGATCCAATTCCTGTACCGTTTGACAGTTAGCACTGCGATCTGGGAACTGATCTGGGGATGTAATTAACTTTCTATTGACACCCGCAGAGGTTTGCAGAGGGCAGTGTGAACTGCCTGCTAGCGACATGCAATGCGGGAACTTGCACAGGAATCGCGCTTGTTCCCGCATCGCATATATGTGAATGGAGCCGCAGGGTGGATGCGGGAATCCTCCGTCATTGTATTCTGACAACAGAGGAGTCAGCTGGACTCCTATGCTGTCAAAATACACTAACCAATAGGCTGCAGCACTGATTGAACAAATGTTTTCCAGCAAGCTCATTTGTGAGAAGTTGATCAGTAGATTATATGCTGTTAAACAGGACTGACCATAGATGGATAGAAATCCAGCCGGTCCTTGCTGAACTGGATACATTTTAATCCATCTATGGCCAGCTTTAGAGATCTAGGCTACTGAAGATATGTTATTGTAAAGCAGCCCGTTAAAAAAACAAAAAAACAAAAACAAACTGGCAGTACACCAGAACATACTAAATCAAACATGCAGCATTTTTTACTGACGCACCGCAGCACATGGCAGTGCCATTCGTTGTGGTGCGTTGCCTTGCGTGTAGGTCAGAGGTGCATTTGGATTCATAAATGGTACAACAATGTATTTACATGCATTACCACAGTGCTGAAAGATGTGAATGGGCCCTAGACTATTCCAGTGCGGTGCGTATATGTCGTGCTGAGAGAGCCTATTCGAATGAATGGGCTGCCACATCAGAATTGCAAAAACAAAAAAAAAAACCACAATGGTGTCCTGTGGTGCACTGCAACACAGGTTTGTTTTTGGTGCTATGCAGAATGAATGGCACCAAGGTGCGCTAATGCTTTATGCCATAATGTGCAGGTATGAATATAGCCTTAGGCTTTTTCACACCTACAGGTGCGGCCTAGCACAAGCATGTTGGGCAGCACCATGCAATTCGGTGCACGCATTTGCAGATGTTCATCATGGTTAAAGGGTAAGTTCCCCTTTTGTACACTTTTTTTTTTTTTTTTTCTAAATTCCAGCTTCCCTATGCACCAATTTAGCATTCATGTACTTTTTTTGCTAAAATATCAAAGCTTTCTATTAAATCTACAAACAGATACTTTTCTTGTCCTAATCCACGTTTCCAGACGCTTCTATTAGTAATGTTGGCTGCACTACATGTGATTAATGGGACATATTGGCGTTTTATGAGTTGTATGTTTTTTACTGTGCATTTTTTCACTTGGCAAAATGTGTGTTTTTCTTCTGTGTTTGGTGTGCCGTTACTAATTAATGGCACTGAAAGGAGGGCAACTAGTAATTTTAGGTGCATAAACATGGCCATACACTATACAATCTGATTGTATATTGTGTATTTAGTGAGAAGGCTGATCACTGATTAGTTGCAAATCATTTAAAAAACATGCACCTGGGAGTGGGTGGGCAGATAATGCAGGGTGTGTGTTAATGAGGTCAGCTGGTTAACTCCTTCCTGTGTCATGACCTATAGTCTGATCAGGAAGAAGACATTACTAATGGAAACGTGGATTCGGGCAAGAAAAGTATGTGTCTGTAGATTTAATTGAAAGCTTTGATATCTTTGCAAAAAAGTACATGAATGCTGTATTTGTGCATAGAGAAGCTGGAATTTAGAAAAAAAGTAAATAAAAAAGTGTACAAAGGGGAACTTACCCTTTAACCACTTGCCGACCGCCGCACGCCGATGTACGTCCGAAGTTTGGCGGCGGATATCGTTGTTATGGCAGCAGCTAGCTAGCTACCATAACCCCGGTATCCCCGTTTTCGTGCGGCGGTCGGCTTTCAGATAAAAGTCATCTCTGCCGCGAATCGCCGCGAGATCACTTTTATCGGTGGCGGGATAGGGCCCCCCTCCCGCCGCGATCCGGTGCCGGCGGAGGCGATCGCGTCTGTCTCCTTGCTGTGCCTGGAGACGAGTGAGGCTAAGATGGCGCCCACTTGTCTCCATGACATTACAGGGCAGAAGTGACGTCAAAACGTCACTTCTGCCCATACGTCTTAAAGGCACATTTTTTTCAATGTCGTTTTTTTAAATGACTTTTTTTGTTTTTGTTTTTTTAATTGCATTTTAGTGTAAATATGAGATCCGAGGTCTTTTTGACACCAGATCTCATATTTAAGAGGTCCTGTCATGCTTTTTTTCTATTACAAGGGATGTTTACATTCCTTGTAATAGGAATAAAAGTGACAGTTTTTTTAAAAAAAAAACAGTGTAAAAATAAATAAAATCATGTAAAATAAATAATAAGAATAAAAAAAAAAAATTTTTTTAAACCCCCCCCCCCCCCGTCCCGACGAGCTCGCGTGCAGAAGCGAACGCATACGTGAGTAGCGCCCGCATATGAAAATGGTGGTCAAACCACACATGTGAGGTATCGCCGCGATCGTTAGAGTGAGAGCAATAATTCTAGCCCTAGACCTCCTCTGTAACACAAAACATGCTAACTGTAGAATTTTTTCAACGTCGCCTATGGAGATTTTTGAGGGTAAAAGTTTAACGCCATTCCACGAGCAGGCGCAATTTTGAAGCGTGACATGTTGGGTATCAATTTACTCTGCGTAACATTATCTTTCACAATATAAAAAAAAAATTGGGCTAACTTTACCGTTGTCTTATTTTTTTTTTTTTGTTCAAAAATGTGAATTTTTTCCAAAAAAAGCGCGCTTGTAAGACCACTGCGCAAATACGGTGTGAAAAAAAGTATTGCAATGACCGCCATTTTATTCTCTAGGGTGTTAGAAAAAAAACAATATATAATGTTTGGGAGTTCTAAGTAATTTTCTAGCAAAAAAACCTGTTTTAAACATGTAAACACCTAAAATCCAAAAAAGAGGCTAGTCTACCCAAAAATGGAACTATCACTTTTTGGATTCCTCCCCCCCTCCGGAGTCACAATTGGCACCTTTCAGGGGGGAGGAGGGAGCAGATACCTGTCTAATACAGGTATTTGCTCCCACTTCCTGGCATAGATCATCGCAGCGCTTGCGGTGACCTACGCCACTTCCGGCGCCTATACTCTCCTCCACCGCTGTATTCTGTGAGACACACAGGTCCCAGAACACAGCAGGGACCAGAGAGGACGCGCAGCGCGACTCGCGCATGTGCAGTAGGGAACCACGGCTTCACTTCCTTATTCCCTTACCTAGGATGGTGGCAGCAGCAGCCGAGAGCCGATGGACAGATCGGCTTCAGCTGCCGACATCGCGGGCTCTCTGGACAGGTAAGTGTCCATATATTAAAAGTCTGCAGCTGCAGTATTTGTAGCTGCTGGCTTTTAATATTTTTTTTTCAGCGGACCTCCGCTTTAAGTGGTTAAAGTGATTGATTAGCACGTCTGCCTAGCAGCGCTAGGTTTATCGGTTAGAATCTCAAACACAGCACCACCTGCCTGGAGTTTGCGTATTCTCCCTATGCCTGCATGAGTTTCCTCCCACACAAATACTTGCTGGTAGGTTAATTGGCTCCGGTCTAAACTAGCCCTAGTATGTATATGTTTGAATGTGAGTTAGGGACCTTTAGATTGAAAGCTCCTTGAGCACAGGGAGTGATGTGAATGTACAATATTAATATAAAGTGCTGTGTACATTGATGGTGCTAGAGAAGTACATGTAATGAATAAATGTGTAGGGCTGCCTTTAACAATTAATGGCACAGCTTTGTGTCTGTTAAGTGGCAGTGTGTTTTTCTGTATGTCGAGAGAGCATGTGATTTTGTGTGCATTAAGATAAAAAAAAAACACCTATGTGTAGAAGCCCCCCAATACTTACCTGAGCCCCATTTATATCCAGCTATGTGCACGAATGCCTCGGCCGTCCAGGGCTCTCCCTCTTGATTGGCTGAGACACCGCAGAGGCGCCATTGGCTCCCGCTGCTGTCAGTCCGCCAATTAGAAGAGAGAGTGGGTGGGTTAGAACCGGGACACCGTGTCTGAATGGACACATGGAGCTGCAGCTCGGGTGCCCCCATAACAAGCTGCTTGCTGTGGGGGTACTGGACAGGAAGGAGGGGCCAGGAGCGCCAGCAGGAGACCTAAAAAGAGGAGGATCTGGGCTGCTCTGTGCAGAACCACTACACAGAGCAGGTATGACAGTGTCGTTTGTTATTTTTAAAGAAAAAAAAAAAGAGAGACTTTACATTCACTTGAATCTTGACGCTTCCTTGGAGTTGAGCGTTGTTGTCCCTTCCAGCCTGTTATAGCTTTCTATCGATCAGTGAGGGTGCCTATCACATTGGACCAGTAGGGAGGCTCAGGAGGTGGGCCCCAGCACATATTTGAAAAAAAAAGACAGAATTGTGTATATAACTTCAAATGTTTATATATTTAAATCTATTGATCATTTTTACATGGTGTTTTCCCTGAAAGGTAACCCCTGTTTTTTGCTCAGTTTGAATTCTTCCGATTTGTGACAGGTTTACTTTTAAGGAATGAAATGTGCTCTTCCATTTGTATTATGAAACATGTTCCAGTGTGATGTGTTTTGGCAGCTGAGGGTTTTGAATATTACTGTTTACTGTTTTGAAGGAGCTCTAGCACTACCCTGGGGCTGCTGCAGCAGGAATTCATACCTGTCCTACAGGCCAGCCTAACAACCAGTGACAGGTACCAAGTCCACAAAGCCTGCTCATGATGTGCTGTGTCCGTTAACATTTTTACTCACAGCCCCATAGTTTTTGATGTTTGTTGTACAACATTTTGCCCATATATATATATTTCCATTTTATTTTCTTGTTCTTCATTTTGATTGTAATATCGTGACATTCAGCATTCTTCCCCATGAGCCACTTGTAATTTGTTTCCAACTGGCAGCACTCTTACATCACATTAAACAATGAGACTCATACAGTATCTTTTTTAGACCACAACAATTTCCACACAGTGTACATGTTTGTAAGTGCATGCAGTTCTTACATGAATTGTTTCATATCACATCTGCATGCAGCAGAAGGTATGCTTCTATTTGACCAATCCATTGACTTGTATTACACTCTGTTATTAGACCAGAAGTGAACGTTTGAGTCTGCACATATATTAAATACTGTAAAAGAGCAGCTCTTGCACTACAGATATATGTAATGTATTTTATAACACTTCATAGGTACATGAGCTATTGATTGTAGCCACTACACTACTCAGAAAAAGCATTACTTCTTAAAGCGGAAGTAAAGTCCACTTTGTGATTTATACCTACAGATAAGCCTATAATAAGGCATACCTGCAGGTAAAATGAATATCTCCTAAATGGGCACCGTTTAGAAGATATTCACACTGGATGCAGCCGGTGACGTCACCGTCACATACGCTCTGAAGGTCATCGCTGCTCCAGCTAATCTCACAGCTGGAGTCCACAAACCCGGAAGGAAGACTTGGGGGAAGATGGAAGCCCTGTTAGCGGTGACAGCATGTTGCTGGAGAGCTTCATTCTAAGGTAAGTATTTCATAATGTGCTATTATGCAATGCATACTAGCAAATTCTGCAATTGTCTTACAGAGGAAAGTTGTTTTTTGTTTTTTTGTTTTTTTTTTCCTCCAGCGGTTTACAACCGCATTAAAAAGAATGGTATTTCTTGCTCAATGAAAATCATTCAGATCAGCTTAATGTTTGTGTACAGATTTGAATACATTTGGCTCAAATACAGGTAGTTAAAAAACACAGTAGGGGCCTATGTTCTTACTAAGAAACTGAGTTCCCTTCTCTTTTTTGAATGTTTGCACCTGTTTGGTGGCTGTGAGAAATAACTTCACTTATTTGTACAATTCCTCTGTGACTGAGGCCTCCATGAAGCCGTTCCCATTTTTAGAGTATCTAGGTGTCTTAGTAGGTAAAGTATATTGTGCTGCCATTACATAGAGTGAACATAAAAAGTTTACACACCCCTGTAAAAATGCCAGGTTTTTGAGAGGTAAAAAAAAAAATCATACCAAGATAAGTCACTTAACCACTTGCCGACCGCCTCACGCCTATATACGTGAGCAGAGCGGCACGGGCAGGCAAAATCACGTACCTGAAACGTGATTGCCTTCCCGCGGGTGGGGGGTCCGATCGGACCCCCCCCCGGTGCCAGCTGCGGTCGGCATTTGGTTGGGAGCGATGAGAGACGAGGGGGAGACCATCCGATCGTGGCCCCCCCCTCGCGATCGCTCCCAGCCACTGACAAACATCCCCTGCCTCTGTATAGTACACAGAGGCAGAGGATGTGATGTCATCTCTCCTCGGCTGTCAGTTTCCGTTCCAGCGCCGAGGAGAGATGACATGTAAGTAAGTGCACAACACAAACACACACAGTAGAACATGCCAGGCATACATTACACCCCCGATCCCCCCCCGATCGCCCCCCGATCCCCCCCCAATCACCCCCCCCCTGTCACAAACTGACACCAAGCAGGTTTTTTTTTTTTTTTTTTTTTTTTTTCCTGATTACTGCATAGTGTCAGTTTGTGACAGTTAGCAGTGTTAGGACAGTTACTGTAACCCCCCTGTAGGTCTAGGGTACCCCCCTTACCCCCCCTAATAAAGTTTTAACCCCTTGATCACCCCCCCTCACCAGTGTCGCTAAGAGATCATTTTTCTGATCGCTGTATTAGTGTCGCTGGTGACGGTAGTTAGGGACGTAAATATTTAGGTTCGCCGTCAGTGTTTTATAGCGACAGGGACCCCCATATACTATCTAATAAATGTTTTAACCCCTTGATTGCCCCCTAGTTAACCCTTTCACCACTGATCACCGTATAACCGTTACGGGTGACGCTGGTTAGTTCGTTTATTTTTTATAGTGTCAGGGCACCCGCCGTTTATTACCGAATAAAGGTTTAGCCCCCTAATCGCCCGGCGGTGATATGCGTCGCCCCAGGCAGCGTCAGATTAGCGCCAGTACCCCCCCTAATAAAGTTTTAACCCCTTGATCACCCCCTGTCGCCAGTGTCGCTAAGCGATCATTTTTCTGATCGCTGTATTAGTGTCACTGGTGACGCTAGTTAGGGACGTAAATATTTAGGTTCGCCGTCAGTGTTTTATAGCGACAGGGACCCCCATATACTATCTAATAAATGTTTTAACCCCTTGATTGCCCCCTAGTTAACCCTTTCACCACTGATCACCGTATAACTGTTACGGGTGACGCTGGTTAGTTAGTTTATTTTTTATAGTGTCAGGGCACCCGCCGTTTATTACCGAATAAAGGTTTAGCCCCCTGATCGCCCGGCGGTGATATGCGTTGCCCCAGGCAGCGTCAGATTAGCGCCAGTACCGCGAACACCCACGCACGCACCGTACACGCACCATACACCTCCCTTAGTGGTATAGTATCTGATCGGATCAATATCTGATCCGATCAGATCTATACTAGCGTCCCCAGCAGTTTAGGGTTCCCAAAAACGCAGTGTTAGCGGGATCAGCCCAGATACCTGCTAGCACCTGCGTTTTGCCCCTCCGCCCAGGCGAGCCCAGCCCACCCAAGTGCAGTATCGATCGATCACTGTCACTTACAAAACACTAAACGCATAACTGCAGCGTTCGCAGAGTCAGGCCTGATCCCTGCGATCGCTAACAGTTTTTTTGGTAGCATTTTGGTGAACTGGCAAGCACCAGCCCCAGGCAGCGTCAGATTAGCGCCAGTACCGCTAACACCCACGCACGCAGCATACGCCTCCCTTAGTGGTATAGTATCTGAACAGATCAATATCTGATCCGATCAGATCTATACTAGCGTCCCCAGCAGTTTAGGGTTCCCAAAAACGCAGTGTTAGCGGGATCAGCCCAGATACCTGCTAGCACCTGCGTTTTGCCCCTCCGCCCGGCCCGGCCCAGCCCACCCAAGTGCAGTATCGATCGATCACTGTCACCCCGGTCGTAGTCAAACCAGCACTGCAGTAACACTTGGTGACGTGGCGAGTCCCATAAGTGCAGTTCAAGCTGGTGAGGTGGCAAGCACAAGTAGTGTCCCGCTGCCACCAAAAAGACAAACACAGGCCCGTCATGCCCATAGTGCCCTTCCTGCTGCATTCGCCAATCCTAATTGGGAACCCACCGCTTCTGCAGCGCCCGTACTTCCCCCATTCACATCCCCAACCAAATGCAGTCGGCTGCATGAGAGGCATTTTCTTTATGTCCTCCCGAGTACCCCTACCCAGCGAACCCCCCAAAAAATATGTTGTGTCTGCAGCAAGCGCGGATATAGCCGTGACACCCGCTATTATTGTCCCTCCTGTCCTGACAATCCTGGTCTTTGCATTGGTGAATGTTTTGAACGCTACCATGCACTAGTTGAGTATTAGCGTAGGGTACAACATTGCACAGACTAGGCACACTTTCACAGGGTCTCCCAAGATGCCATCGCATTTTGAGAGACCCGAACCTGGAACCGGTTACAGTTATTATAGTTAGTTACAAAAAAAAGTGTAAAAAAAAAAAAACACAAACAAAAATATAAAATAAAAATAGTTGTCGTTTTATTGTTCTCTCTCTCTCTATTCTCTCTCTATTGTTCTGCTCTTTTTTACTGTATTCTATTCTGCAATGTTTTATTGTTATTGTTATTGTTATTATGTTTTATCATGTTTGCTTTTCAGGTATGCAATTTTTTTATACCTTACCGTTTACTGTGCTTTATTGTTAACCATTTTTTTGTCTTCAGGTATGCCATTCACGACTTTGAGTGGTTATACCAGAATGATGCCTGCAGGTTTAGGTATCATCTTGGTATCATTCTTTTCAGCCAGCGGTCGGCTTTCATGTAAAAGCAATCCTAGTGGCTAATTAGCCTCTAGACTGCTTTTACAAGCAGTGGGAGGGAATGCCCCCCCCCCCCAACATCTTCCGTGTTTTTCTCTGGCTCTCCTGTCTCAACAGGGAACCTGAAAATGCAGCCGGTGATTCAGCCAGCTGACCATAGAGCTGATCAGAGACCAGAGTGGCTCCAAACATCTCTATGACCTAAGAAACCGGAAGCTACGAGCATTTTATGACGTAGATTTCGCCGGATGTAAACAGCGCCATTGGGAAATTGGGAAAGCATTTTATCACACCGATCTTGGTGTGATCAGATGCTTTGAGGGCAGAGGAGAAATCTAGGGTCTAATAGACCCCAATTTTTGCAAAAAAGAGTACCTGTCACTACCTATTGCTATCATAGGGGATATTTACATTCCCTGAGATAACAATAAAAATGATTTAAAAAAAAAAAAAAATGAAAGGAACAGTTTAAAAATAAGATAAAAAAATAATAATAATAAAGAAAAAAAAAAAAAAAAAAAAAAAAGCACCCCTGTCCCCCCTGCTCTCGCGCTAAGGTGAACGCAAGCGTTGGTCTGGCGTCAAATGTAAACAGCAATTGCACCATGCATGTGAGGTATCGCCGCGAAGGTCAGATCGAGGGCAGTAATTTTAGCAGTAGACCTCCTCTGTAAATCTAAAGTGGTAACCTGTAAAGGCTTTTAAAGGCTTTTAAAAATGTATTTAGTTTGTCGCCACTGCACGTTTGTGCGCAATTTTAAAGCATGTCATGTTTGGTATCTATGTACTCGGCCTAAGATCATCTTTTTTATCTCATCAAACATTTGGGCAATATAGTGTGTTTTAGTGCATTAAAATGTAAAAAAGTGTGTTTTTTCCCCAAAAAATGCGTTTGAAAAATCGCTGCGCAAATACTGTGTGAAAAAAAAAAATGAAACACCCACCATTTTAATCTGTAGGACATTTGCTTTAAAAAAAATATATAATGTTTGGGGGTTCAAAGTAATTTTCTTGCAAAAAAAAATTATTTTTTTATGTAAACAATAAGTGTCAGAAAGGGCTTTGTCTTCAAGTGGTTAGAAGAGTGGGTGATGTGTGACATAAGCTTCTAGATGTTGTGCATAAAATGCCAGGACAGTTCAAACCCCCCCCAAATGACCCCATTTTGGAAAGTAGACACCCCAAGCTATTTGCTGAGAGTCATGTTGAGTCCATGGAATAATTTATATTGTGACACAAGTTGCGGGAAAGAGACAATTTTTTATTTTTTTTATTTTTTTTTGCGCAAAGTTGTCACTAAATGATATATTGCTCAAACATGCCATGGGAATATGTGAAATTACACCCCAAAATACATTCTGCTGCTTCTCCTGAGTACGGGGATACCACATGTGTGAGACTTTTTGGGAGCCTAGCCGCGTACGGGACCCCGAAAACCAAGCACCGCCTTCAGGCTTTCTAAGGCCGTAAATTTTTGATTTCACTCTTCACCGCCTATCACAGTTTCGGGGGCCATGGAATGCCCAGGTGGCAAAAAAAAACCCCAAATGACCCCATTTTGGAAAGTAGACACCCCAAGCTATTTGATGAGAGGTATAGTGAGTATTTTGCAGACCTCACTTTTTGTCACAAAGTTTTGAAAATTGAAAAAAGAAAAAAAAAATTTTTTTTTCTCGTCTTTCTTTATTTTCAAAAACAAATGAGAGCTGCAAAATACTCACCATGCCTCTCAGCAAATAGCTTGGGGTGTCTACTTTCCAAAATGGGGTCATTTGGGGGGGGTTTGTGCCACCTGGGCATTCCATGGCCTCCGAAACTGTGATAGGCAGTGAGGAGTAAAATCAAAAATGTACGCCCTTAGAAATCCTGAAGGCAGTGCTTGGTTTTCGGGGTCCCGTACGCGGCTAGGCTCCTAAAAAGTCCCACACATGTGGTATCCCCGTACTCAGGAGAAGCAGCTAAATGTATTTTGGGGTGCAATTCCACATATGCCCATGGCCTGTGTGAGCAATATATCATTTAGTGACAACTTTGTGCAAAAAAAAAAAAAAAAAAAAAAAAATTGTCACTTTCCCGCAACTTGTGTCAAAATATAAAACATTCCATGGACTCAACATGCCTCAAAGCAAATAGCTTGGGGTGTCTACGTTCCAAAATGGGGTCATTTGGGGGGGGTTTATGTCATCTGGGCATTTTATGGCCTTCAAAACCGTGATAGGTAGTGAGGAGTAAAATCAAAAATGTACGCCCTTAGAAATCCTGAAGGCGGTGCTTGGTTTTCGGGGCCCCGTACGCGGCTAGGCTCCCAAAAAGTCCCACACATGTGGTATCCCCGTACTCAGGAGAAGCAGCTAAATGTATTTTGGGGTGCAATTCCACATATGCCCATGGCCTGTGTGAGCAATATATCATTTAGTGACAACTTTTTGTAATTTTTTTTTTTTTTTTTTTTTTTTTGTCATTATTCAATCACTTGGGACAAAAAAAATGAATATTCAATGGGCTCAACATGCCTCTCAGCAAATTCCTTGGGGTGTCTACTTTCCAAAATGGGGTCATTTGTGGGGGTTTTGTACTGCCCTGCCATTTTAGCACCTCAAGAATCGACATAGGCAGTCATAAATTAAAGGCTGTGTAAATTCCAGAAAATGTACCCTAGTTTGTAGACGCTATAACTTTTGCGCAAACCAATAAATATACACTTATTGACATTTTTTTTACCAAAGACATGTGGCCGAATACATTTTGGCCTAAATGTATGACTAAAATTGAGTTTATTGGATTTTTTTTAGAACAAAAAGTAGAAAATATCATTTTTTTTCAAAATTTTCGGTCTTTTTCCGTGTATAGCGCAAAAAATAAAAACGGCAGAGGTGATCAAATACCATCAAAAGAAAGCTCTATTTGTGGGAAGAAAAGGACGCAAATTTCGTTTGGGTACAGCATTGCATGACCGCGCAATTAGCAGTTAAAGCGACGCAGTGCCGAATTGTAAAAAGTGCTCTGGTCAGGAAGGGGGTAAATCCTTCCGGGGCTGAAGTGGTTAAAGCAGGGTTTCACCCAAAAGTGGAACTTCTGCTTTAAGACCTCCTCCCCGACTCCTGTTTGTGAAACTGAGCTTTTGATAGGTACCTGCTTCCACTTCCGGCGACTGGCACGGAAGTTCTCTTTAATGAAGTCTTCTGGGACACAACAGGTCCTAGAAGACTTTGGGACCAGTCACAGAGCGTAGTGCCGCTTGTGCATGCACAGTGGGCACCCGGCTATGAAGCCACAAGCTGTCACAGCCAGGTGCCCAAAATAGAGATGCTGGCGCCGCCGAGGGAGGACACGGCTGCAGGGAGTGCATCGCTGGATCGTGGGACAGGTGAGTGTGTGTTTAGTAAAAGTCAGCAGTTACACTTTTTGTAGCGGCTGACTTTTAATAAACAAATGACTGGAACCTTTCTTTAAATTAGGAATTTTTAACATCTTAAAGCAGAGTTACAGCCAAAAATGGAATTTTTGCTTTAAGTACTTGTGACCCCCTGACATGCCACATTTGGCATGTCATTTTTTTTTGGGGGGGGGGGAGCGGATACCCTCTTTTTAGAGGCATCCAGCTCCCACTTACTCCCGGGGCTCTGCGGCGCCGGAAGGAAGTTCAGCTCTCCCCCCTCCCTCCCTGCAATCTTCTGGGACACGTCACAGGTCCCAGATTGCCCGGCCATTCACAAGGCGCAGTGCGTGCCCGGCTGAGCTGGGCGCCCACAGTAAGAATGCCAGTGCCATGGAGAGCAGGGGGAGAGGAGCGGCGCTTCATCCGCCCGCATCGCTGGACCACGGGACAGGTGAGTGTCTGATTATTAAAAGTCAGCAGCTACACTTTTTGTAGCTGCTGACTTTTAATATTTTTTTTTTGGCGGAACTCCGCTTCAATGCAATGCAAACACTGTGCAATGCAATTAAAAAAACAAGCAAAAATGTTTGTTTAGTAGCAAAATAATTTAATAAAACGAAACTAATGTAGTTGCATAGGTGTACACACCCTCTTATAATTTAGGGATGTGGCTGTGTTCAGAATTAATTACTTTCAAACTGATGTTACATGGTAGTCAGTACACACCTGCCATTGATGAAAGTGACTCTGATTTAAAGGAAAAGTTCACCTTTGGGAACATGTTATACCCGTTTTTAGGGTGGAACATGTAACATGTTCCCAGCGCTGCAGCAGCTTGCCGTTCTCTTTTTCTCCCTGTGACAACAGTACGGAGAGAAGTTCCCTGTACTGTCACATTTTTTAAAACGGCGCAGACATGTGGGGCTCCGCCCACATGGCTGCATCATTCATTCACACAGTTGTGTGTGTGAATGAACTACAAGTTCTGACAGCCTTTGTGGCTGTCTGCTTGTAGTTCTCAAACTACCACAGCGCTGTTGAGCTCTGTGGTAGTTTGTTGAGTCTTCCTGTCAATGCAAAACTGCCTGCATGTACGATGTGTGAGCACACAGCTCACACTGACACTGTGCGTAAAAAAAAAAAAGTTCTGCTTGCTCCATTTTTAATGTGCTGTCATTGAAATGCACTTTATATAAAGTTCAAAGATAACGCATGTAAAATGCACCACACCAGTGTGAACAAAGGGGAATTATTATAAAGCAGTGAATCTGACAATCGGAAAACATTTACTGCAGGTGAATCTGCCTAGTTCATGTGTCAATACTGTCAGTGCACATTGATGCTAGTTGCCTCCTCTGTAGTTCTTGTGATCTCAGAGGGAGGCTCCGGGAGTAGTGTAGAGAGTGAGAGGTGAAGGAGGGGACTTCCAATGCAGCGCTGATCAGACTGTGGGAGCGTTGTGTGTATAAGGCATGTAAAATTCATGTTGGCGGTCTGAAAGGTTGGCAACCACTGATCTAATCAACTGTCTCTGTGCTACTTTATTCTTCCTAGATATAAAGTAAGCCCTAACAATCTCACTGAATCAAGTGAGCAATGTATTACAGGGTTTTTTTTTTTTTATTTTATTACTGTACTGGCCTAGGGAGGTGTAGGCTGACTTCGGAATGGTAGAGACTTTAAGATGTCATTTTAAACTACAGGGCTCTGTCAGGCCTAATTTAAGACTCAATGTATCTTCTCAGCAAAGATGATGCTTTCTCTGGCAGGCATCACACAGTGACTCGGGGAATTACAAAAGGAGTAAAAGAAGACTTCAGGCTGGCAATGGAACGGCAAGTCTCGCGCTGCACGGAAAATCTCATGGTCATCTTGCATCGCTTTTGTATCAATGAAAAGATTTTGTTGTTACAGTGTTTGGCTTAACATCAAATACAAGGCATGACTTGCTACAGTAAGACGTATGCCTAGCTTATGAAGATGTAATATAAATGTTGTTGATTTACCTGTTTTTAAAGGCCAACTCCAGCCCAAACTGTTTCATTTGGATAGAGTAGGGGGATTATATATAGTGAGTTGTTCTTGCCAACGATGCACCTATTGAGATTCTTAAGAAGTGAGGAGAAATCTATTTAACAAATATACAGTGGGGAAAATAATTATTTGATCCCCTGCAAATTTTAAAAGTTTGTCGACTTACAAAGAAATTAAGGTTTTATAATTTTTTCATAGGTGTATTTTAAATGATAGAGACAGAATATCAATCAAAAATCCAGAAACAAAACATGATACAAATGGTATAAATTGAGTTGCAGTTCACTGAGTAAAATAAGTATTTAATCCCCAAGCAAAACATGACTTGGTGGAGAAACCCTTGTTGGCTAGCACATAGGTAAGGCGTTTCTTGTAGTTGGTGACCAGATTTGCACACATCTCAGGAGGGATTCTTTACAGATCTTTTCTAAATCCTTAAGGTTTCTTGGCAATGTTTCAGCTCCCTCCATAAATTTTCTATAGGATTAAGGTCTGAAGACTGACTAGGCCACTCTGTGACCTTAATGTGCTTCTTCTTGAGCCACTTTTTTTTTGCGTTGGCGGGTCATTTTGGGGCATTGTCATGCTGGAAGACCCATCTTTGGTATTCTGGCTGAGGGAAGGTTCTCATCCAAGATTTTACAATACATGGTCCCTTCCATTGGCTTCTCAATGTGGCCTGTATCTTTAGCAGAGAAATGTCCCCAAAGCATAATGTTTCCACCTACGTGCTTGACTGTAGGGAAGGTGTTCTTAGGATCATAGTCAGCATTTTTCTTCCTCCAAACAAGGTGAGTTGCGTTAATGCCAAAGAGCTAAATTTTGGTCTCATCTGACCACAGCACTTTCTCCCAATTATTCTCTGAATCATTAAGGTGTTCATTGGCATGACTGTACATGTGCCTTCTTGAGGCGGGGGACTCGCCATGTTTGGAGGAAGAAAAATGCTATAACCCCAAGAACACCCCTACAGTCAAGCAAAGAGGTGGAAACATTATGCTTTGGGGCTGTTTCTCTACTAAAGGAACAGACTAATTTTGCCGCATTGAGGGGCCATGTATTGTAAAATCTTGAATGAGAACCTTCTTCCCTCAGCCAGAACACCGAAGATGGGTCATGGAATGGGTCTTTCAGCGTGACAATAACCCAAAACATACCACCAAGGCACCAAAGGAGTGGCTCAAGAAGCACATTAACGTCATGGAGTGGCCTAGCCAGTCTCCAGACCTTTATCCTATAGAAAATTTATGGAGAGAGCTGAAACTTCGAGTTGCCAAGAAACCTTAAGGATTTGGAGAAGATCTGTAAACAAGATTGTTACCAGGTTTGCACACATCTCAGGAGGGATTTTGGTCCAAACTACAAGAAACGTCTTACCTATGTGCTTGCTAACAAGGGTTTCTCCACCAAGTACCAAGTCATGTTTTTCTTGGGATCAAATACTTATAAATTGAGTTGCAGTTCAGTGAGTAAAATAACATTTGTATCACATGTTTGTTCTGGTTTTTTGGTCGATATCATTTAAAATACACCTATGATAAATATCATTGTAAGTGGGCAAACTTTCAAAATCTGCAGGGGATGAAATCTATTTTCCCCACTCTACAGCCAAAAAGGCATTTTAGTAGATTAGGGAAAGGTTAAAACTTGTCTCATCATAGCTGTTTTTGTGCCCTCCTGTCCTTAAAGTAGACCTATAGGCAATTTTTTTTTCCATTTTGGACAGAGCCAGGGACGATTATAATCGCTGAGATTTTTTTTTCCCCCCGCCATCTGTGTCCCATAGCCAAAACAAAAAGTGAGAGGAGTTCCCTGCAAGTAAAGGCTACTTTCACATTGAAAGTGCAGCTAGTTTTAGTGGCGCTATTCAGCCGCTTTTAACACCCGCTAGCGGCCGAAGAAAGGTTTAAAAGTGCCTATGTTGTGGCGCTGCCCATTTATTTCAATGGGCAGGGCGATTTGGGCGCGGTGTATACTCCACTCCCACACCGCTCCAAAGATGCTGCTTGCAGGACTTTTCGGAACATCCTGCAAGCACCCTGCCCCAGTGTGAAAAGTCACACTGAAATGAATGGGGAGGTTTTCAGGCATTAGAGTCTATTTCTAGCGCTAAAACACCTGAAAACTGCCTCAGTAAGAAAGCAGCCTAAGGGAATTGTTTGGAGACAACACAACCCCCCGAACCTAGTGTTCCCATTGGAAGGTTTCCCCGCCCTTAGTTTTCTGGGGACAGCGCAACATTTGGGATTTTCTTTACTTTCAATGATAATCAGGACAAATAGAGAGCGTGAATCTCCCTCAAAGGGGCACAGATATAAACCCCAATTTCTTGTTTGAGCATCTTAGGGACAAGACATATTGGGGGGGGGGGCGGCACACTCAGCTCATAAGGTTCACTTGCAGAAGTAGAAAATCAAAAATAAATGTTACCTGCTTTATCCAAAGCAAAAAATAAATAAAAAATGTCTGCAGTTATCCCAAGGCTGCTTTCACACTGGGGCAGCGCGTCCGTTATCGGTAAAGCGCCACTAGGTTTACCATAGTTTTAGCTGTGCTTTTCAGCCGTTAGTGGGGCGCTTTTAACCCCCACTAGCAGCCAAAGCAAGGGTTAAAACCGCCCATGTTGCGGCGATTTAGAAGCACTGCCCATTCATTCCAATGGGCAGGGGTGGTGTAGGAGCATTGTATACAGCGCTCCCAAAGATGCTGCTTTCAAGACTTTTTTTTTTTTTCCCCAGTCCCGCAAGCGCACACCCACAGTGTGAAAGCACTCAGGCTTTTACACTGGAGAGACAGTTTTCAGGTGCTATTTTTAGAGCTAAAATGCCTGAAAACTGCCTCTGTGTGAAAGGGGTCGAACATAAGTGTTGTCTTGTTCTCTTGAACATATTTCCATGTATTATAATTCTAGATGTATATGATGCTATTTTGTTTTTCTGTCATGTAACTTCAGTGTTGTAAATAGACATGGCTTCCGCTAATGTACTTGTGTAGCAATGTAAATAGTAATATACTGCAATTTTTTTTTCTACTTGTGGAGAGCATATCAAATTTTATGTAACAGTCATATTTCACTGGTAATTAAACAAGTCAAATGTTTAATTTTCAAAGCTTCTGTTTTCTTTGCTTTTACTCTAGAAGTGTAATGTAGATAAATTAAATTGCAGACAATTGTTTTTGGTTGAGACATTTGTTATTCCTTCAAAAGCAGCATTATGGATTGGTCTATAAACACCCCAACTCCTGGCAGATGTATGTGTTCTGACCCAAGGGGGAGATTTACTAAAACTGGTGCAACTGTGCATTGTAGCTAATGTGGTTCTAACTTCAGCTTTTTCCATTACGCTTCCACAAAAAAGAAAAAAAAAAAAAAAAAACTGGAAGCCGATAGGTTTTCATGCAGATCTGCACCAGATTTTTGCACTCTCCAGTTTTATTAAATCAACCCCAAAGTATGTATAGCATAAACCTTTTTTTGGATAGAATATGGAAGGACTGGAATCTGTCAGATATTAAATACCCTAGGTTTTGTTTTTTTTTGTTAGCAGCGGGAGGGGGGGAAACACAATGTAATTCTATCAAAATTAGATAAAGAGGCTACCGTTATCAAAGATCATCATAACCACGGAATTGTAGCAAAACACTGCAATTGCAAGGATACATGTATCCAGATTTCAATTTGGACAATAACATTCCAGTAAATGCAATTGCCAAGTCCTCAAAAGAATCGTTTTCTGTGTGGAGGTGTCCCTGGATCCTTGTCAAGAAAGGTAACAGAAGTGGATGTCTTTTCCCAGGTTTTCTAAAAGTTCTCTCAACCATAATTCAAGTGTCTTCTTTGCCTTTATAGTATAAAGCAGTGTTGCAAGGAGCTAGTCAAACATGCTGGATATATTGAGCAATCTTACCAGGCAACGTAATATACAGGGCATCCGGAAAGTATTCACAGTGCTTCACTTTTTCCACATTTTGTTATGTTTACACCTCATTCCAAAATGGATTAAATTCATTATTTTCCTCAAACAATAACCCATACTGACAACGTGAAAGAAGTTTGTTTGTGATCTTTGCACATTTATTAAAAGAAAAATAATATATGTATAAAAAGTCCCACAGTTAACAGTGCATGTCCAAGCACAAACCAAACCATGAAGTTCCAGGAATTGTCTGTAGACCTCCAAGACAGGATTGTCTGAGGTACAGACAGATCTTGGACAGGGTACAAAAAAAATTGCTGCAGCATTGAAAGTCCCTTATCCATAAATGGAAGACGTTTGGAACCACTACGACACTTCCTAGAGCAGGCCACCCGACTAAACTGAGTGATCGGGGGAGAAGGGCCTTAGTCAGGAAGGTGACCAAGAACCCGATGGTCATGCAGACAGAGCTTCAGCATTTCTCTGTGGAGAGAGGAAAACCTTCCAAACAACCCTCTCTGTAGCACTCCACCAATCAGGCCTGTATGTTAGAGTGGCCAGACAGAATCCATTCCTCAGGAAAACAGCACATGAAGGACTCTGACCACAAGAAACAAAATTTTCTGGTCTGATTAAACTCTTTGGCCTGAATGGCAAGTGTCATGTCTGGAGGAAACCAGGCACCGCTCGTCACCTGGCCAATACATCTCTACAGTAAAGCACAATGGTGGCAGCATCATTCTGTGGGGATGTTTTTCAGAGGCAGGACCTGGGAGACTAGTCAGGATCAAGGGAAAAATGAATGCAGCAATGTACAGAAACATCCTTGATGAAAACCTGTTCCTGAGCACTCTGGATCTTAGTTTGGGGTGGCAGTTCATCTTCCACAGGACAATGGCCCCAAGCACACAGCCAAGCTAACAAAGGAGTGGCTATGGGACAAATCTGTGAATGTCCTTGAGTAGCCCAGACTTGAAACCAACATCTCTGGCGCGATCTGAAAATGGCTGTACACTGACACTCCCCATCGAACCTGATGGCGCGTGAGAGGTCCTGCAAAGAAGATTGGGAGAAACTGCCAAAAACTAGGTGTGCAAAGCTTGTAGCATCATACTCAAAGAGACTTGAGGCTGTAATTGGTGCCAAAGGTGCTTCAACAAAGTATTGAGCAAAGGCTGTGAATACTTATGTGCATGTGATTTTTTTTTTTTTTTTTATAAATTTGCAAAGATGTCAAAACAAACTTCCTGCACGTTGTCATTATGGAGTATCGTTTGTAGAGTTAAGAAAAATAATGTCATTTTCCACATTTATGACATTCCACATGTTACAGCCTAATTCTAATATGGATTTAAGTGCAGCACCTGCAGACACATGAATTCTCTGATCTTGCTGTATATTGTTGTGACTCAACCTACAGAGCTAGATAATAGAAGGCCCATAGACGTGTATCTGGATTTTGCAAAAGCATTTGACACAGTTCCCCATAAACATTTACTGTACAAAAAAATGGTCTGTTGGCATGGACCATAGGGTGAGTACATGGATTGAAAACTGGCTACAAGGGCGAGTTTAGAGGGTGGTGATAAATGGGGAGTACTCGGAATGGTCAGGGGGTGGGTAGTGAGGTCCCCCAGGGTTCTGTGCTGGGACCAATCCTATTTAATTTGTTCATAAACGACCTGGAGGATGGGGTAAACAGTTCAAACTCTGTATTTGCAGACGATGCTAAGCAGGGCAATAACTTCTCCACAGCATGTGGAAACCTTGCAAAAAGATCTGAACAAATTAATGGGGTGAGCAACTACATGGCAAATGAGGTTTAACCACTTCAGCCCCAAAAGAATTTACCCCCTGCCTGACCAGAGCACTTTTTGTGATTCAGTACTACGTCGCTTTAACTGACAATTGCACGGTCGTGCGACATGGCTCCCAAACAAAATTGACGTCTTTTTTCACCTTTGCGGTTTTTCTTTTTTTGCGCTACAAACAAAAAAAAGCGACAATTTTGAAAAAAAAAAAAAACGCATTATTTTTTACATTTTGCTATAATAAATATCCCCCAAAAATATATATAAAAAAAAAATTTTCCCTCAGTTTAGGGCGATACGTATTCTACATATTGTTAGTAAAAAAAAAAAAAAGTTGATTTGCGTAAACCAAAGTTATAGGGTTTACTAAATAGGGGATAGTTTTATGGCATTTTTATTATAAAAAAAAAAAAATTGAGTAATGGTGGCGATCAGTGATTTTTACGACATTATGGTGGACACTTGACATTTTTGCAACAATTGTCATTTATACAGCAATCAGTGCTATAAAAATGAATTGATTCCTGTGTAAATGACACTGGCAGTGAAGGGGTTAACCACTAGGTGGCAGTGTAGGGGTTAAGTGTGTCCTGGGGAGTGTTTCTAACTGGGGGGGGGGCCCTGTGTGTGGCATGTCACTGATCTCTGCTCCCGATCACAGGGCGCAGAGATCAGTGACACTGTCACTAGGCAGAATAGGTGGATGCTTGTTTACATTAGCATCTCCCAGTTCTTCCTCTCCGTGAGACGATCGCGGGTATCCCCGTGGACATCAAGTCCACACGACCCGAGTCATGGAGCTTGCCAGCGGTGGCGTGCCCGCAGGCCACCTCTTAAAAGGGCAACATTAAGGTACGTGATTCTGCCTGTACGTGCCATTCTGTCGCAGTATGGCTGCATAAGGCGGTTGGCAAGCGGTTAATGTAGAAAAATGTAAAATAATGCATTTGGATGGCAAAAATATGAATGCAATCTCTAGATGGGGGGGGGGGGGGGGGAGGAGAGAGAACCTAGGATGGAAAAGGACCTGGGGGTCCTAGTAGATGATAGCAGCAGCTTGGCATTGCATGCCATTGCTGAGCCTAACAAAGCAAAACAGAATATTGGCATGCATTAAAAAAGGGGATCAACTCCAGTCTCTACAAGACTCTGGTCCGGCCGCACCTAGAGTATGCTGTCCAGTTCTGGGCACCAGTCCTTTGGAAGGATGTACTGGAAATGGAGCAAGTACAAAGAAGGGCAACAAAGCTAATAAAGGGGCTGGAGGATATCAGTTATGAGGAAAGGTTGCGAGCACTGAACTTATTCTCTCTGGAGAAGAGACGCTTGAGAGGGGATATGATTTCAACATACAAATACCATACTGGTGACCCCACAATAGGGATAAAACTTTTTCGCAGAAGGGAGTTTAACAAGACTCGTGGCCACGCATTAAAATTAGAAAAAAAGAGGTTTAACCTTAAACTACGTAAAGGGTTCTTTACTGTAAGAGCGGCAAGGATGTGGAATTCCCTTCCACAGGCGGTGGTCTCAGCGGGGGGGGGGGGCATTGGTAGTTTCAAGAAATTATTAGATAAGCACCTGAACGACCACAACATCCAGGGATATACAGTGGGGCAAAAAAGTATTTAGTCAGCCACCAATTGTGCAAGTACTCCCCCTAAAAAGATAAGAGGCCTGTAATTGTCACCATAGGTATACCTCAACTATGAGAGACAAAATGTGGAAACAAATCCAGACAATCACATTGTCTGATTTTTGAAAGAATTTATTTGCAAATTATGGTGGAAAATAAGTATTTGGTCACCTACAAACAAGCAAGATTTCTGGCTCTCACAGACCTGCATCTTCTGCTTTAAGAGGCTCCTCTGTCCTCCACTCAATACCTGTATTAATGGCACCTGTTTGAACTTATTATCAGTATAAAAGACACCTGTCCACAACCTCAAACAGTCACACTCCAAACTCCACTATGGTGAAAACCAAAGAGCTGTCGAAGGACACCAGAAACAAAATTGTAGACCTGCACCAGGCTGGGAAGACTGAATCTGCAATAGGCAAGCAGCTTGGTGTGAAGAAATCAACTGTGGGAACAATAACTAGAAAATGGAAGACATACAAGACCAGTGATAATCTCCCTCAATCTGGGGCTCCACACAAGATCTCACCCCGTGGGGTCAATATGATCACAAGAAGAGTGAGCAAAAATCCCAGAACCACACGGGGAGACCTAGTGAATGACCTGCAGAGAGCTGGGACCAACGTAACAAAGGCTACCATCAGTAACACACTACGGCGCCAGGGATTCAGATCCTGCAGTGCCAGACATTAATCCCCTGCTTAACCCAGTACATGTCCGGGCCTGTCTGAGGTTTGCTAGAGAGCATTTAGATGATCCAGAAGAGGATTGAGAGAATGTCAGATGAAACCAAAGTAGAACTGTTTGGTAGAAACACACCTCGTCATTAGGGGTGCAACGGATCAAAAAAAAAAACTCACGGATTGGATCGATCCTCGGATCAGAGTCACGGATCGGATCATTTTCGGATCAGCAAAAAAAAACCAAAAAAAAAAAAACCACACAAATCTTGTTACACCCACCGGAGTTTTAGATTTAAAAGCTATTTTCAACACAAAACCGAGCTTATATGGATAAATACAGCATTTGTAGATTGGACAGACTGTTTAGATGTTAGATTTTAAAAGCAACAGCAAACCTGCTGACCTTACATGGTTGCTAATGTGACAGAACACCTCTGATTTTCACATTTAACGTAACGTAGCCTGATCTTCTCAGCCATCTCTTACTCCGACGACGTCACATCCACCATTGGGTTTCACGCTGGATGACGTAGACCTCCTGGTCCAATACAGGGCATCCATCCCTATCTTCACAATCCACAAGGGTCAGGACCCCAGGCGGCTCCTGCAGGACAGATGGGTGGCAGACACTACACAATAAGCGTGTTTACATGATCTCTCGTGAGTGCTTTTAACCTCTGACAAACTGTATTGTTTAATGCTGCACTTAGGTAGTACTTCCCCCTTTTTCAAGTCACAACAATAGCTTGGAGAATTTGCAACAAAATTAATATAATCTAGGAGGTTTTCCTCTTCTCTGATACCTGAAGCAATTTTTTTGTTATGGTTTCCACTTAGTACCTTTATTTCTTTTATAGTTTGAGACTTAATTTTAATACCAGGTTCCTAGACAAAAATCCATATTCCTTTTACAGGGTTTATTGTCTGAGTCCTCATAAGGGAGATTCACCCTCTCTGGTTGGCCTTGGTGACCATTGTTAGCAGAGCTCCAAAAAGGTTCACCAAAATGGCAAGTGAGAGGGACTCTTTCAATGGATATATTGGTGACAGTGGTCGAAAAAGGCAACTTAGCTCACTTTTGAGAGGCCGCCTCTCATTTTCTGGTGCATCGCTAGGCAAGAAAATCTCATAAGTTTGACAGACCACAAAAAAAAAAAAAAAGTTTTAACCCTTTCCTACTTTGTTAAAAAAAACTGCTAAACATACTATCATTTAAAGTGCATGTATAACTGAATAAGTCTGTTAGCCTCCTGTTATTCCTTGCACAGCAATAATCAAGACTATGATTGCTGAAATGCAAGTTTAATCTGGATAAGGGATGATAAATGAATAAAACCAAAACAACCTAACATGCAGATGCAAATAGCTGATCACCCTATGAATAAATCAGCATAATAAATTGGCCGTTAGAAGGAAGTCCAGCAGTCCGGTGTTAAGTCCTACAGTTTTTCTATCGGTAAGTAAACACAGACACTTTAGTGTCAGCCCTGCCAGCTGTTGGGCACCCTGGCCTAAAGAACTAGAATATAAATAGTTTTTGGGTGGGGAGCTGCCAGGTTTCATCATGGGATCCAAGGACAAAGTTACAGCAAGATTTGGGTTGTATGGGTTTACTTTTGAGCTACCTCTGAATGGGGGGGGGGGGGGGGGGGAGAAGCAAAGCAGTAGGACATCTGTGCATGTCAGAAATGTGCACCAAAACGAAAAAAAAATTGCAAGCCTTCTCACACAGTTAAATGTGTTGCCCTTTGCCAATGTGTGAGACAAAATGTGAAAAAATCCAGGACTTCTTTGCCTGCGTTTCTTGCAGGTAGGGCAACCCACTGAAATAAGGCTTCTCGGCCTTTTGGCTAAGATCAAGTGTAGTATCTGTTCTCATCAGTTGCCAGAGGAGGCGATGTTGTACCGACCATAGATGGAAGGGCACATGGTGTAATTGGACCTGGACAGACGGTTGAGGGACAGTCATCACCTGTTGCCCATGGGGGCTTCAGTGGGCCTACCCAACCTGTCTAGAAAGGAACTCCTGGTGAGGATGGGTGCTGCACATGGGTCTGGCCGAAGGGTCGGGTCCCTGGCCTTCTGGCCTAGATTGTGGTAGCTCTAGCTACGGACAGTTATTCGGGAGAGAGCGCTTACTTCCCCTTATGCAGGGGGGGGGGTGGCTAGTACTTCCTGAATGTAATTAGGTAGGAGTGATGGGAGCGACGGTGGAGCCTGATGGTAAAGGGCTCTCACCAAGCTGCCGGATCTTCATGCCTTTCTGCCTGTGGTGGGGGCTGCTGTGGTCTGGGCTGTGGGCCAGGGTTGGTTTGAAAGCCTATGGAGTAGTGCCCCTGGAGTGGCAGTCCAGGGGTGCCATAAGATCACTGTGAGTGGCAGTCACTTTGATTTTGGGCACCACGGTCACTGCACCATAACACAGCTTTTTTTGCACCTGCCTCTTGGGCCGGGCCTTTTGGCTAGGACCAGAGGAATTTTTTATTCCTGGCCGGAGGGCCTGGTCATTGTTTTACACAATGGCCACTTCTTCACTCTCCTCTCCACTATCCCTTCCCCCACGTTTTTATTTATTTGAAACCTATGTTTGTTTGTCACGTCTTGTTTTTTCACGTTTTGCACGATGAGTAAGGATGCGGGTCCTCGGGCCAGCCCTGAAAGTCTTGGGAAGGGGTGGACATGGCCTTTTGGCTTAGTTCGCCCTCTCTCATGGGGTCTCCCTTCGGGGGAGCCCCACCTAGTACTTGGGTGGGTCCTGTCTCGGCAGGCCCTCCAGAGAACGGGGTCTGTCTGGTTCTGGCCAGATAGACCACAGTAAGTACCTTTGTCCCCGTCTGGAGCCTAGATGTAAACCAAGGGTCGGTGCCGGGAGCATGCTTCCAGCACAAACACAGAAGCACATTTATTCCTGGATAATGCATATAACACGCTCCCTGGATGCCACATAGGTGGTATGCAGTTTTGAAAGACTTAAATACATGATCACCATCACATACCCAAAAAATAAAAAAGGGAAGGAAAAACGAAGAAATCAGAGGAGAATGTGCATGAGCTTTACTTCATAGTTTAACATATTTGTTTACAAAATCGGTACATGTAATTGACACTTAACGGAATAAAATGTTTTTGTTTTTTTCTTTGTTTTTTTTTTTTAATTCCAGTAGCGGAAATAAAAAACACATTGCATTCATTTGTGCACATGGACATTAGCTTGAATAAGAGCAGTCTGTACAGGAAGCTTTTACTAGGTATTTTAAAGGCTTCAAGAAAGCTGCTTGAAGTTTAATAAAGGCTTTCCAAACACCCTTCACCCATGTTTGAAGTGACATCGTTCACATTAAAAGCGGTGCTTGACCATTCAACAAACCTAAGCTAAATGGTGCTTTAAGGCTACTTTCACACTGAGGCGCTTTACAGGTGCTACAGCGCTAAAAATAGCACCTGTAAAGTGCCTCTCCTGTCAAGGGCTTTCACACTGGGGCGGTGTGCTTGCAGGACAGTAAAAAAAAAAAAAGTCCTGCAAGCAGCATCTTTGCAGTGCTGTAGGAGCGGTGCTTTGCGGGCGGTTTTAACCCATTTTCAGCCACTATTGGGGGGGTTTTAAAACCACCCCCCCTAGCTGCCGAATAGCGCCACTAAAACGCTGGTAAAAATAGCGTTGCTTTACCGCCGACGCTCGCCCCAATGTGAAAGTAGCCTAAAGATTTCAAGAAAGCTGCATTTGTGATGCTCGCAAATGCTTACTCTACAAACTGCTCTTTTACAGGTTTGAGCTTGTGTGTACAAGGCTTAAAGCTAAATTTACACCTCTCAGATTTAGGTGTTAATGTAGCCTCATGCTAGCCACACACAGTGGCATAATGCTTAAGAATGGTCAACAAGTGTTCCATTGAAAACGCAACCAAACAGATAAAAGCATTTTACCATTAACATTTTTTGTGGAGACTGTGAAAGTGGTGAATTTGCCTGAAAATTGTGTGTTGTGTATTGCAAACATTAAAAACCATTTCCTGTTTTTATTTAGCACACATATTCTAAGTAATAGTTCAAATATGATCCACCCCAGTTGTATCAAAATAAAAAAAATAAATAAAAAAAAAAGTGGGTACTGGACTTCATCCAGCTGGTCACAAGCGCTCTGTTGGAGGATCTTGGATCACCGACATTCAAGCACTGCCAGGCAATCAGTAGATCTGCCTGAACAATCTGATGCCAGGCATGCCCCCCCAGATCTTTTGCATCAGTAGAGATGCTAACCAGATGGCACACGAGGGAGCAATGCAAGCTTTTAGCATATTTCATAAAAACATACTTGTATGTACGCTAAATAAAGAATGAATAATGGTTTTCAGTTTAGGTCTTCCTATATGGTCCATAAACCTGATCAACAGCTAAAATCATCAAGAGAAAAAAAACTAACCAGCTGCACATTACTGGGCACAAACATGTTAAATGGACAAAAAAAAACAAAAAAAAAAAAAAAAACCACAAAATTATTTTTCTATTGCAGCATAGTAGTAGTGTTTGCATTTTTTAATTCAACATACATAAGACATTTGTTTGCTGAGGATGCACTGAAAAACATAAAAAAATTAAAAAGGTTTCCCTTTAACTCCTTTTCATTAAAAGTGGAGCATAAAAGTCTAATTAAAAAAACTGAGCAGGCAGATTCCTTACTGCAGAAGTGACAAGGAATCCATCTTTTGCAATAACCTACCTGCGCACAGTCATCTTTAGAATGTACACCAGGCTGCGCATGCATAGCTCAGTTTACATTCTGGCAGAGATCCTCTGGTGGAATGACTAAACTTTTGAGCATGTGCAGGAAGTGACATCCTGCACCAGCCAATGAAGACAGCTTCTTCTGGGTGCCGTAATGTAGCAAAGTAGAAGATGCCAGTGTGGGACTCTTGACCGTTGGAGAGGTAAACATTGTGTACCTTAGCCTTGCTTCTGTTGCTTTTTGCAGTAAGCCACAAACTAAAACAAAAAATCTGTTAAAAAAAGTGACGTGCAGGTAGAAAGCAAACTTATGACCCTGACATTCTATTTTCAGATGTCCCAAAGAAATGACTCAACTTCCAAATTTAAACGTCCTGTAGTTAAGTAGCATCGGCCTAATCATATGGTTATAAGGGGTCAAATCTTCCAGAATATCCTCTTTTTGTAAAGGATATAGGCAATCAGCACCCAGATGGAAGTGGCAAGAAGGTTCTGGGTGAGGTGCTGAGCATGAGACTGACTGTCTTGCATCTTCCACTTGAAGGGGAAATAATTTTCAAATACTTCATGGCCAACATAAACAAGAATAGAGTTCATTCCTAAAAAAAACCAAACACCACAGTAATAAATACATTGTAATGAAACTGTGCTGTGATCATGTGTGGCTTCTGGTATACACAAACGTAAAAACTTACAATATTGTGTAATGATGCAGCGCCAGTGAATATAACATACTTTATTCACTTGTGCTGCATCATTACACAATATTGTAAACACATACAATTGCTCATCACTCAGAAACACAATTTAAGAGTTCCTCTCAGATGCACTTTTACCCACCACGTACAATACAGGGTTGCTAGCCCTACATTGTATGCGATGGCACCAAGGGATTACCCACAGACTGGAGCTTCAGGGAAAAGAGGACAGCAGCAGGCAAGTAAAGCAGTCTCTTGTACCCTCCAAACTTAAAGCAGAACTAAAGTCACTGTGCGCAGGCAGGCTCTTTATTTCAGAAGAGACATATACATAGGTGTACAGTGATTTAATCCTATCCAGTTATATTACTCTGCCAAGAATGTGGTTTTTAACCACTTGAGCCCCAGAAGTTTTGGCTGCTCAATGACCAGGCCATTTTTTGCAATACGGGCACTGCGTCACTTTGACTGACAATTGCGCAGGCGTGCAACGCTGTACCCAAACAAGATTGACGTCTTTTTCCCCACAAATAGAACCTTCTTTTGGTGGTATTTGAGCACCTCTGCAGTTTATTTTTTGCGCTATAAACAAAAGAGCGACAATTTTGTAATATTTTTTACTTTTTGCTATAATATATATCCCACATTTTTTTTTATCAAAAATATACATTTTTTCCCTCAGTTTAGGCCGATATGTATTCTTCTACTTTTTTAAACCAGAAATAAAATCGAAATAAGCGTATATTGATTGGGTTGCACAAAAGTTATAGCGTCTACAAAAATAGGGGATAGATTAATGGCATTATTATTTATTTATTTTTTTACTAGTATTGCGGCGGACAAATTGGACACTGTTGACACATTTTTTGGGACCATTCACAATTATAGAGCAATCAGTGCTATAAAAATGCTCTGATACTGTATAAAATGTCACTAGCAGGGAAGGGGTTAACCGTGTTCCCTAGGTGTGTTCTAACTGTAGGGGGGTGGGACTGTCTAGGAGGAGAGAAAGATCGGTGTTCATACGATCTGTCTCTACTCTCCTGAAAGAGCTGGGATTTGTGCGTTTACATTTACACACACAGATCCCAGCTCTCGCGGGTGGCTGGCCGTCATCGTGCCCAACGCGCACTCGCATAGGCTCCAGGCAAACATCTTCGGCACGTGCCCATAGTGGCCAAAAGGCGAAGCAACATAGTTTAGCCCTGCCGTGCCATTCTGCCGCAGTAAAACTGCAGTGGCTGGTCGGCAAGCAGTTAAGTACATTTAATTCAAATATTACATATAAAATATATATTTTATTTTTGTATTGTTTTGCCACAAAGTCCCATTGGAGATCATAAATCAGTATAAAATGTAGAAGGCTGTTGGCAACCATAGCCTCATACAAACCCAATATATTTTTTAAAGTTTTGGCTATAGTGGAGAAGGATTAGAACACCTATCCGTTTTAATTGCCGTCTGTGTCCCCAATAGGACAAATAGGGAACAGAATTATCTGCTTAGGTCATCATTAAAAGAAAATCCCAGATGTTGGATTTACACCAGAACAGTAATGGAGGGGAAATCTTCCAATGGGGACGCTAGTTTTGGTGACACCCCAGGATTTCTTAACATTTGTTTGGACTATGGTACAGAAATTGAAGGGTAGTATTCCCTAATCCGACAGATTTTGCCTTAAGTTCTACTTTAAAGAAAAGCTTTTATGGCCGGAGTTCAGTTTTAAAAGTTCTATTTGCTCCCTTACACCGTTCCAGTCCCAGCTTACCTGGATAAAAAAATGGGCCACCTTTCCAGTACTGTTTAACATCCACCAAGAAATAAATGATCATTAACAGGAAGAAAGCAAAGCAGCTGAGAGTTGTCACATAAGAGACGGACCTGTAGAATTTTTAAATTAAATGGGTTAGAAATAAAAAAAGGGGCAATATAAAAAAAAAAAAAAAAATACTGAAAAGAATAAAAAGAAAAATCATGAAAAGCAAATGCATAAACACCAGTTAAATTCTAAAGGTTTTTACAACCAGTAGATGTGTTGTTCAATGGGGATTACATTAAAATAATCAGAGTCCAATATTGTATTATTAGCAAGAAAATAAGTGCTTCTAAACCACTCCCTGGTCATCTCTTGCCTCTACTACTGCAATTCCCTCCTCATTAGCTTACCTATAAATAGGCTATCCCTACTTCAGTCCATCATGAACGCTGTTGCCAGGCTCATCCACCTCACAAACCGCTCAATGTCTGCTATACCACTCTGCCAATTCCGCCATTGGCTGCCACTCAACCAATGAATTAAATTCAAGATACCAACAATAACTTGCAAAGCCATCCACAACTCTGCCCCCGGCTACATCACTAACCTAGTCTCAAAATACCAACCTAATCGTTCTCTTCGCTCCTCCCAAAACCTCCTGCTCGCTAACTCTTGTCACCTCATCCCATGCTCGCCTTCAGGAGTTCTCCAGAGCCTCTGACATACTCTGGAATGCTCTACCCCAATCTGTCCGACTTTCTCCTACTTTGTCCCTGAAAACTCATCTCTTCAGAGAAGCCTATCTGGCCCCCACCTAACAACTGTATATTTACTTCCTCAATCAGAACACCCCCCCCCCCCCCCCATGTTATTATCTCCTGATCTTCCCTCTTCAATTGTAAGCTCTAAAGAGCAGGGCCCTCTGACTCCTACTGTATTAAAAAGTGTATTGTATTTGTACTGTCTACCCTCAAGTTGTAAAGTGCTGCATAAACTATTGGTGCTATATAAATCCTGTATAAATAATAAAAATGCCTATGGTCAGGTACAGTGGATATAAAAAGTCTACACACCCCTGTTAAAATGTCAGGCTTCTGTGATGAAAAAAATAAATAAATCATTTCAGAACTTTTTCCACCTTTAATGTGACCTATAAACTGTACAACTCAGTTGAACAACAAAACTGAAATATTTTTTTTTTTTTTTAGGTGGAGTGAAGTTAAAAAAAAAAAAAAAAAAAAAAAAACACTAAAATATGGTTGCATAAGTGTGCACACCCTAAAATACTTTTAAGCACCTTTTGATTTTATTACAGCACTCAGTCTTTTTGGGTAAGAGTCTCAGCATGGCACATCTTGACATGGTAATATTTGCCCACTCTTCGCAAAAACACTCCAAATCTCAGATTGCGAGGGCATCTCCTGTGCACAGCCCTCTTCAGATCACCTCACAGATTTTCAATCAGATTCAGGTCTGGGCAGTTCCAAAACGTTATTCTTCTTCTGGTGAAGCCATTCCTTTGTTGATTTGGATGTATGCTTTGGGGTCGTTGTCATGCTGAGAGATGAAGTTCCTCTTCATGTTCAGCTTTCTAGCAGAAGCCTAAAGGATTTGTGCCAATATTGACTGGTATTTGGAACTGTTCATAATTCCCTCTACCTTAAGGCCCCTGTTCCAGCTGAAGAAAAACAGCCTCAAAGCATGATGCTGCCACAATCATGTGTCACGGTGGGTATGGCGTTTTGGTAAAGGAAAGTGCTGTTTTTGCTCCAAACCTCTTTTGGAATTATGGCCAAAAAGTTCAACCTTGGTTTCATCAGACCCCCCCCCTCCCCCCCAACACATTTTCCCACTACTTTTGGGAGACTTCAGATGTGTTTTTGCAAAATTTAGCCGGGCTTGGATGTTTTTCTTCGTAAGAAAAGGCTTCTGTCTTGCCACTCTACCCCATAGCCCAGACATCTGAAGAATACGGGAGATTGTTGTCACATGTACCACACAGCCAGTACTTGCCAGATATTCCTGCAACTCCTTTAATGTTGCTGTAGGCCTCTTGGCAGCTTCTCTGACCAGTTTTATTCTCGTCTTTTCATCAGTTTTTGAGGGAGGTCCAGTTCTTGGTAATGTCACTGTTGTCATATTTTCTCCACTTGAGGACTGTCTTCACTGTGTTACATGGTATATCTAATGCCCTGGAAATTCTTTTGTACCCTTCTCCTCATACCTTTTAACAATGAGATCCCTCTAACAGGGGTGTGTAGACTTTTTATAACCACTGTACATAATACACCATGATGCACGGTTATAAAGAATCAACATTTGAGTTTGTCACTCTAAGAAATTCATTGTTAGCTAAAAAGAGGACATGGGAGGAATAGTTTAATGTATTGGTTTCATAACAAACTGGTTTGTATTAGCAGTAAAATCAATTTTTGACAAAAGCGTTTTTCCTTCAAGTGCATGTTCTACAAATGCGTCCTCTATTCTCGTTTTGCTATGTTCACTCCCCTGTTGGGATCTAGACATGTCTTTTTCACTCCTTTAGGGAATAGACTGAACTATGCAAAAATTAGGTGCATACTTTGTCCAACATTCACTCCATAGCATTGCTTTCTGCTTACCACAGATTTTTGTTTACTGGAATAAAACCTTCATTTGTAGAACATTTTGTCAAAATTGCAGAAATAACCCCCTGAAATAGAGAAAAAAATAAATAAAAAAAATCTTTAAAATCACTTTGCAGACATCGGTTTTTACTTTGACATGAGGCTTATTTCTATCGATTGATTAAAACAAGGGTCTCCAAACTACGGCCCTTTGCTTGTCTTTATCTGGCCCTTGCAGCACTATTTCATCCACTGACACCAACAATGGGGCATAATTCTGGTTACTGACCAACAATGGGGCACTATTCCTCCAACTGACACCATGAAAAGGGCACAATTTCTTCCACTGACACCAACGATGGGGAACAGTTGCCAACCCATAACAGGAAGTCTTTGAAGAACCTTCATGGCAGGGTCACCAAGTATAATTTTAAAACTAAAAACAGAGTTCCAGCTTTTGATAAACTTTAATGTAATGTTTTGGATACGGCAGGGAAAAGTTAAAATCCTGTCAGGTTTTTTTGCGATCTGTGTCCCTTTAGGGAGATTTTACTTCAATTCTGGTCCTGTAAAAACAGCAGAAATTGAAAAGGAAACATCTCCTTCAGGAGATCCCAATTTATACAGATGTCATTACTACAAGGTCTCCCCATTGGAAAATTTCACCTTTAGGGCTCTTTCACACGGGGCAGATCAGTCATGATCCGCCCCGTGAACATCCGCTTGCTCAGCGGGGATAGCTCCGCCGATCCCCGCTGAGCAGGAAGATGACAGGTGCATCGCTGCACACTGTTAAGCGACGGACCTGTCAGAGCGCCGCTCTCCCCTATGGGGGGATCGGATGATGATGGACCGTAGTGTCCGTCGTCACCCGATCACGGATGGAAAAGTAGGTTTTTCCTCCGTTACACTTTTCGGATCGGAGCGGGTCGGATGTCAGCGGACATGTCACCGCTGACATCCGACGCTCCATAGGGATGAATGCAAGTCCGTTTTTCATCCGAAAACGGAAGGATGAAAAACGGACATACGGATCGTCCGTGTGAAAGAGGCCTTATTCCTATTCTGGTGGCAATTTAAAAAAAAAATGCAGGTTTTTCCTTTACTTTTAGTTAGAATAATGGTCACCAAAATAAAAGCATTTTCTCAATGGGGATAAGTCAGCAATAAAAACTTTAGAGGGTTCATAACTCTTTCCTATGCTATCCAAAAACGAAAAAAAAAAAATCTGTAGTAATAGACCATAACTAAATGCGCTACCTTCAGGTGATTGGACACTGGCAAAAACTTTGCTGGGAACACCCCCTGCATGCACCCTCAAACCCCACCCGCTTTGTGGGACTCCAAATTGGTAAGAAAGCAAGACAAAATTAAAATCTTCTCTGTACAGTACCTGTAATCAGACCAAAAGATGTCCCCAGGCAACAGAGGGGTGGTCAATGATATAGGAAACAATGGCAAGTCAGCCCACAAGGATCAATAGACCCAAAACCCTCAAACATCTTGAAGCACCTTGCAGCTGAAGCCTGCATCAGCCAAGGCTTGGAGAACCACCCAGTAAAAAGTTAAGGTGGTAGGAACAGAAAACCAAAATGGCAACTTTGCAGACCTGCAAAACATGGATACTTTAGTTGGATCTTGTTGAAGTAGTGAAAGAAATAAAGATTTATGTAGAAACTTCTCCAGGGAGAAGAGATGAAGAGATCACCCAAGAACACTAGGAAAAAAAAAAAAAAAAAAAAAAAAAAAAACACACACACTGAAGTCCCACGGAGCAGGTGGGGTTATATGAGGTGTACAGGGGGTGTTCCCAGCCAAGCTTTTGCCAGTTTCCAATCACCTAGCCATAATGGCATATAGCCTATGGTCTATGACTACAGATCCCATGTCTTGTACCTGTACTGTACAGTTAAGATAAAATGTTTGGCTTTGGATACGCCCCAACATGGTAAAGCTTAAGAAATTTTGGGGATGCAGTCTACTTTACTCTACTTTAAATATAAAGTAGATCTAAAGCCAAAAGTGTTTTCTTATTTTGGTCAGTATGTAATGATAAAACACCATCAGTTTTTTGCCATCTAGGTCCCTTTTGGAACATTTCCTTTCAAATATCTCCAATTACAAAAATCCCCCTCTGGGGATTTTTGTAATTGGCTTTAGAGATACCCGTTTTTGCTTTAGAGATACTGTAACTACCTAATCTTGTTTTAAAAGTCCCTGAAAAATATACAGATTTACGGTATAAAAACTACTGTGCATAAAAACAGGTTATGAAAAACTTGTATCTTCTATGGGCTAATTGATTCAGCAATAACTGTCAATAAAGCAGATCTAAATGTCACTATACTTACCTTTACTTCTATAGTCCAACGCCCACAAGGTCCCTCACCACTGCTGGCATCTGCTCCCTGGCTTCTTTCAAAAGGGCTGAGCTTTGGCCATTTTGATAGGCCGGCATGGGAAGAAGTCATTCCTGTGCATGTGAAGCAGTGAGGCCGGCATGGGATGAAGTCATTCCTGCGCATGTAAAGCAGTGCAGTCCTCTCCAACAGTCACTATGCCAGAATGTATGTGCAGCTCAGTGTACATTCTACAGAAGACTGAGCAGGAAGATTGGTTTATTTTTTTTTGTAGAAGAAATACTGCATGTTTCTTCTGCCATAAAGCATTCTTACTTTACAGCATTTCTTCACACTTGCCTAAAACTTTTGCACAGTACTGGTATGTATTTTAAGAATCTTAAAGTGGAACTAAAGTCTAATATTAAAAACCTGAGCAAACAGGCTCTTTCAAAAATATGTAAATTTTAATTGTTTAATTTTAATTTACAAAATTCAAAGTGAGCAAACAGAAGACCCATCTAAATCAAATCAATATTTGGGTGGACTACCCTTTGGCGATCAATTCTTACACTTGCAAAGTCCAGGAATTTTTAGGATTAGAGTCAGGTGTATGATTAACGATTTATACCAAGTAGGTGCAATCGATAATCAACTTCATATGCAAGTTAAAACCCAGTCATTAACGGAAACAGAAACAGCTGTGTAGGAGGCTTAAAACTGGGTGAGGAAGAGCCAAACTCAGCTACTAAGGTGAAGTTGTGGAAGACTGCATCAAGTCACAGGTCAAAGCATAGCAAGGCTGGGCACAGCAACAAGACACAAGGTAGTTATTTTGCAACAGCAAGGTCTCTCCCCGGCAAAGATTTCAAAGCAGACTGGGGTTTCAAGATGTGCTGTTCAAGCTCTTTTGAAGAAGCACAAACAAGCAATTTTGAGGACTGTAGACTTAGTGGTTGGCCAAGGAAACTTAATGCAGCAGATGAAAGACAAAACAAGTTTACTTCCCTTCAACATCTGAAGATGTCCAGCACTACCATCACCACATAACTAGTAGAAACCATTGGGACCCAGGTACACCCATCTAATGTCCACAGAAGTCCGGCCGGAAGTGGTCTTCATGGAAGAATTGCAGCCAAAAAGCCATACCTCTGACGTGGAAACAAGGCTAAGCGACTCAAGTATGCTTGAAAACATAGGAACTGGGGGTGCAGAAAATGGTCAGCAGGTACTACTGGACTGAAGAGTCAAATATTTAGTTGTAGCAGGAGATAGTTTCCCATTGGGCTTGAGAGTGGTACAATAACCATGTCTACAGTGAAGCATGGTGTTGGTTCCTTGCAAGTCTGGAGCTTTGGTCCCCGTCAATGGTGTCCTCAGTGCTGAGAAATAAAAGGTGGATTTTTATCCATCATGCCATACCATCAGGGAGGCGTGTGACTAACCCCAAATTTATCCTGCAGCAGGACAACCACCCCAAACATACAGCCAATATCATTAAAGAACCATCTTCAGCATACAGAAGAACAAAGAGCCCTGGTTTGGAGCAAGAGACGATTTGGCACCCACAGAGCCCGGATCTAAACGTCGAGTCTGTCAGTCTGTCTGGAATTGCATGGATATAGAAAGAATTGGAAGCAGCCTACTTCCACAGAAGATCTAACTGCAGAGTTCCTACAAAAACTGCGCGCAAGCATACCTAGAACTGATTAGGTTTTAAAGGCAAAAGGGAGGTCACACCAAATATTGATTTGAATTGGTCTTCGGCTAAATTTCCCATTTTGTCAATTGTTAATACCATTAACACTTCCATTTCAAAAAGCCTTCTTAAAATACAGCATTTTTCAAACCTACCTAAAACATTTGCACAGTACTATATATTTTTTGACAACCAAGGCTTTTTCTGTGATCTTTGCAATTTATGTGCACTTCCTAAAGTGCAGGTGCAGCTTTGCCTTTCTATATTGGAGTCTTGGCTGCAGGATCTTGTACTGAGTACTGCAAATTTGCACTACAGCATATGTAGGTTCAGTCGAGCGGCAGTAGTCTTTTTCCCCCCTGGATATTATCCTGGAGCAAGCATGCAGATAAGGTCGAAATTTAGACCAACTCCTGATCTCTATACCTTTTCCAGGTCAAAGTCTTAAGTACTGAAACTACTGGATTAGCAGACTGCAGGTGTTTTTAAAAATAAACGTGTACATACACTGTAATATGTAGGATAGGCAATATAACTTAAGTTACATACCATAACAACACTCCATGTGAAAAACCTCACCATGATCTGCTTATGTTGATTCTTGTAGAACAAAAGCACTTTGCCAGCCTGTAATACAGGGCGAGGGATAAAATAATTTGGTGTTATAATGTTAAGGGATTGCTATGGTACACGTCAAAATTATCATGAAGCAATCCGTTGCAGCAGCAATGGATTGTTCTGTTGCGTGTAGACAAACTTAAGCACACAAGCGCAAAGATGCAACATTTGCAGGTGAAAAATTACCTGAAGCCCAAGAAATGCAATCACAATGGAATTCAGTGTTCCCAATATTCCTTCTGGATCATAAGGCACCGTTGTTTTATAAATTACCTGCATATAAACCATACATAATAGTGATTATAAACTGACTTATTATAAATTAAAGATAACTACATTCTAGTTTCCTTTGTACAAGATTGTATAACAATAGTTATGACAGCCTGTCACTGGAATCAAAGCACTGTAAGGTATCTTCTATGCAATAGTTAAGGCAAATCTGAAGAAAAACTGCTGGTGGCACCACAGCACAGACACCGGGTTACTTTTACACATGAATTTCCTAAGCAAAACTTTCTGGGTAGAGAGCTTGGCCCGATTCCCACCTAAACATTACTGTTAGGCAAACACTGATGGACTGCCTCACTGACCAATAGTGAGGATTAGGAGGCAAGAGTGGGAAGAGCTAGGACCTTGAAACAGGAAGCAAAGTTGTACTGTTCATATCCAAACACCCTGGTATTCAGGGCACTTGGGCCATTGAAGAGGAAACCTGACCCAATAACAAGGTATCTGAACTGCCTACTATGTAGTAGCAGCATGGGACTGCTTTAAATCTAGCTTAGCATTTTTTTCTCTACTACAAATGTTCTTAAAAATGTGATGGATGGCCTACTTAAAGTTTTTACATGCTACACTTATTTCTCCTCCACTAGGTTGCAGTCTGTTGTGTTTTCTTTGATCTGTGAAGCAAAAACTCACATTGGATGATGGATGCTGATAAATGTGATTTTCACCAAGAACTAATCGATCAATGTAGCCAGCTGCCCCTCCTGTACAGTTTGGATATTTTCCCATATCGCCAATACCTCCAGGTCCAAGATAACCCCTAAAAAAATAAAAATGAACACTGAAGTATAATGGCTGTCAGAGAGAACTTCAGTAACTTTGGTTTATACTTCTGTTTTGTCTGCTTCTGCCTCTGGTGCTTGGCAGACAACTGTACTGTTTAAATTAGAACTATAGGCAAAACTTTTTTTTTCTTTTTGGATAGCGTAAGGGAAAGTTACATAACCCCTCTGATTTTTTTTTTTTTCGCTATCTGTATCCCATCACTTCCTATCCCATAGCCAAACAGGAAATCCCTACAAATTAAGGGAATCCCTTGAGGACCCCCAGGTCACTATATCCAATACCCCAATTAAAAATTTCCCTTCTATTACTTTTCTGGGGACAACACCAACATTTTTTATTTTGCTTACTTTCAATGGTAAAAATGGGACAAAGATGAAGAGGGAAGAAGAAAGAAAGAATCCCGTTTCTATGCCCCACTGGGTGCCTCTGAAAGGCATGTAGAAGGCACACCCCACAAACCACTTGGGTTACAGGAAGTGTCACTGCTGCTGTGCCCTATGTTTTGGCACACAACTTCTATTGAGCAAGTTTTTATCTGGATTCAGAGTTGACTAAAGAGCCTGTTCCATCTTTGTGCCTCAAATAAAAAATTTGAGGCACGAGAAGGCTTAATGAGCTACATAGTTGAATTCAGGAATTGTCTCCTCTCAATGGATCCCTCCTGATTTCTTTTTTTTTTTTTCCACATCAGTGAGCACTGCCAACTGGCCTTAATCAGCGTAACATTCATGTATTGTCGCCAACTTGGATTCACATCATTGTGGATTTCTTTCTTTCTTTATTTATTTGTTTATTTTTTTCCTTCTTTCACTTCTTACTTTTGACAGGGATATAACCATCAATTATATACAGCTTTATTAAATACCCTGTTGAGGGATTTCTTAGTCCGCTTAATCTCAGCTACTTAAAAAAACCGAGTTATGTAAATCTTATTTCTCCCCTCCCGGGGGTACCCTTAGTGGGATCTAAACTCGCTACACAGCGCGGATCGGACCAGGTTGCAATGACTATAAAAAGCACTACCCGTCAATGGAATCTAGGAGGACCTCATATATGGTGCTAGGCTATTGGGGTCCCCGCCCCGTGTTTGTGAAAACCCCCCACCCCTTCCCGTTCCCCTTCTCCCGCCCCCCACCACCCCTGTACCCCTTCTATACAAAATCCACCCCAAACAGAGTTTTAATGTTTACTATTATTACCTACTTAAATCCAAGCACCAATAACACTAAATTACTTTATGTGATTCACTAGTTCTGTATTTCACTAGTGCATAAATATCTTAACTTTTAACCTAATCCCTTACACTCCAAACTTTCCCCTTAAGCAGGCCACCTTATCCATCCATGGCTTCCATATTTTGTCAAATTCCTGGAGATTCCCCCTTTTTATATATTCCACTCTCTCCCTGCCAATAGAGGCACCGAGTGTATCTATCCAATCATTCACTGTCGGGGGCTCTTTTGATTGCCACCTTAGCGTTATCATTTTTCGAGCCTGGAATAAGCCTCTCAGGATTGCCAAGGTGGTATCCCTCCTCTCCCCCTCTATCCTTCTATATCCCAGAATGCATTCCACCGCCTCCCTCTTTACTGACGTTTGATAGGCATCACCCAGACTGCTAGCCACTCCCTCCCAGTATCGATACAGCTTGGGACATCTCCAGAGTAAATGGATGAGGTTCCCAGACTCCTGGCACCTAGGACAATTATTAGGCCTTCCACCGAACCTAAAGAGCCGTCTTGGAGTATAATAGGCCCTATTAAGCAGCATCAAATGAGAGATCTTCTGCGAAGGGGTTACTGACACCTGAGGTGCCATCTCTAAAATTCTCCTCCATTGTTCCTCAGGAATTGCCCCTAGTTCCTCCTCCCATTTAACTCTTACCTTCTGAAGTGTTTCCCGTCTGTACTCTGAGTTACTTAGTTGGTCGTAAATTTTAGTTATCAGCCCCCTAGTGGGTCCTACTTGTAGTAATTGACGAGCAACGGGCATTTCAACCCATCTCGGGGGCTGATCACCAAATTGGGCCCTAAGAGCATGTTCTATCTGCCGGTAGAGGAACAAGGAGCTCTGAGGGATCTTAAATTCCCTAATCAGCTCGGGGAATTTTTTAAGGGTGTTTACTGAGTAGAGCTGTCTTAGCTTTTTAATACCACCAGCCTCCCACACCCTACTCTTTCCTATTTTTAGAATTTCCTGTAGATTCCGGTTGTTCCAGATAGGGGTATAATCCGTAAAACCCTCATACCCCGTTGTTTTCTTAACAGTTTTCCATAACTTAATTAGCAACCTAGTTGTCGGGGATTCGTGGTGAAACATATCTGCCTCTAACGCCTCGATAAGCGTATTATGCCGAGCGTTTAACAAAATTAGCCTGCCATTCGGCGTGCCCCCCTCTGGGATTCCACAGCCCATTAAATGCTGTAGTTGTGATGCGAGGTAGTAACGCTCCGGATGGGGAAGGGCATTGGAAGGAAGCTGGAGAACTTGCAGCCGTAACCTGGCTTGCCCACCTTTCCATATCAAGTCTCTGAATAGAGCCTCTATTTTCCTAAACCAGCTTTTATTAATCCATACCGGGGAGTTGTGCAAGATGTAAAGCAGTTGCGGCATCCAGATCATTTTTATCAGGCTGCATCTACCTGCTACTGATAAGGGGAGGCGTCTCCAGATGCTTATTTTTTGTTTAAATTTGGCCAGGAGAGGTACTAAATTCTTGCTAATATATTGGTTGGGGTCTTTAGTTAGGACAATTCCCAAGTACTTTAGTGCTTCCACGATTGCTACCCGGGAAAATTCCCTCCTGATTTCTAACTGGGAAGTACAAAATAATCAGTTTACTCATCCAGTCAGCTGCAATGCTCTGCAAATATGTTTTTTTGTGTTCCAGTCTGAAATCTATACCAGTATTCCATCTTCAAAAGTAAAAAACCCCAAGCAATGCAATCAAATCATATGAACGAAGACAGTCAAAACAGTCAGTAGATCCTGAAATTTAGCTCAAGTTATATGCGTACTACCCCTCAGCTCACTCCTTCAGTCTTCTCACGTATCACTAATTTACTAACAGACATATCAACCTGCATGTTACACCACTTCCTCAAATCTATGCAAAACCATGCTCACAATTTTTTCTCTTCCACGTGCCTCTTCCCCCGATTTCTCAGTCAAAAGCGATAGCACTACTATCAGCCCATCCCCGCATGCCAAGATTCTAGGTGTAATCCTGGACTCGGAACTATCCTTTCAACCCCACATCACTGTCCAAATCTTGCTGCCTAAACAACTCCAAAATACACCCCTTCCTAACCAATGACACCACAAAACTAATTCACTCCATTTCCCGTCTCACGGGGGATTACCTTTACATAGGCTAGCCCCCCTCCAATTTATCATGAATGCTGCTGCAAGTCTCATCCACCTTACTAACCGTTCCGTGTCTGCTACTCCTGTCAATCCCTCCACTGGCTTCCACTTACCCAACAATTTAGATTCAAAATACCAACAACTTACAAAGCCATCCACAACTCAGCCCCTAGCTACATCACTAACCTAGTCTAAACATACCAACCAACTCGTTCTTTTCGTTTCTTCCAAGGCCTCCTGCTCTCTAGCTCCCTCGTCCCCCTCCTCCCATGCTCGCCTCCAGGACTTTTCCTGAGCCTTTCCTATCCTATGAACTCCCTACCACAATCTGTCTGACTATCTCCATGCTTTTTAGACGATCCCTGAAAACCCTTTTCAGAGAAGCCTATTCTGTCCTTAAAGCGGAGCGCCGCCGAAAATTATTTTTTTTAAAGTCAGCAGCTACAAATACTGCAGCTGCTGACTTTTAAAACTTGGACACTTACCTGTCCAGGGCGCCCGCGATGTCGGCAACCGAGGCCGAACAGTCTCTCCGCCCTCGGGTGCTGCCTCCTCCATCTTCGGTAAGGGAATCAGGAAGTGAAGCCGTGCGGCTTCACTTCCCGGTTCCCTACTGCGCATGCGCGAATAGCGCAGCGCAATACGGATGGTCCCTGCTGCCTCTGGGACCCGTGTGTTTCCCAGCAGGCAGCGGGGAGGGAGCAGGAAGTGGCGTAAATAACCGCAGATTCTGCGGCTATCTATGCTGGAAGTGGGTACAGATACCTGTAATATACAGGTATCTGTACCCCCCCTCCTCCCTGAAAGGTGCCAACTGTGTCACCGGAGGGGGGGGGGGGAATCTGATGAGTGGAAGTTCCACTTTTGGGTGGAACTCCACTTTAACTGTACTTTTATTTTCTACATCATGTCATCCCCCACAGTTATTACCTTTTGTAACACTTGGCCCTCACTCCTAAATTGTAAGATCTAATGAGCAGGGCCTGCTGATTCCTCCTGTATTGAATTGTATTGTAACCGTACTGTCTGCCCTTATGTTTTAAAGTGCTGTGCAAACTTTTGGAGCTATATAAAGCCTGTATAAATAAAAAATATGCAAATCTCAGCATTTTCTGTACAAGTTAACCCCTTTGCACCCAAGGGTAAAACAAATCTTAATGCCTAAGCCCAATTTTGAAAACTTTGACATGGGTTAGTAAAACCGTACATATCACTACTTTGTGCATCCAGATGGATTATATCTTGTTTTTTTCCCCCAGGCCAAATTGGGCTTTGATTTGGTGGTAAATGGTAATGGATATTTTTTATAGCAAAGGAAAACTTTCCCAAAACGTAAAAAAAAATAAAAATACTGCCGACATTGATCCAAACACTAACCCTGGCATTGACCTAGATCAAACCTTTTATCCCATTTCTTTATTATTATTTTTTTCCTATACAGTCCTCTCCTCTTCCCCCCCCCCCCCCCCCAATCTCTACAAGGACAGGGAAAGATACAATGCATCTTTCTCGTTCATTCACAGAGACAGAAAAGCCCAGAGCAGTGGGGCCACATATTTGTGTTAAGTCGGGGCCAAGGGGTTAAGCTTGCATTCCTTCCTGATCCTTGAACCTCACTGACCAAGAAGCAGATTTAGGAGGAAGAAAAAAAAAATCCAGCTTGGCTTTTTACCGGAAAAAAAAAAAGGCAAGATTTGTGCACAAAACTTTAGCTGCCTCTGGAGCTGATCATGTAAACAGGTGGTACAATAACCTCAGCTTGGGCAAATTTCACCATATACTACTGCCCAAGTACATAACATGTTTACGTTAACATAAAACAACATTTTCCTGAACACGAATGGAAGCAGGAGCGGAGGACAGGAAATGGATGACCACCTTAGGTTTGTGTAGCCTTTGTTGGTAGGAACCGAATTTAAAGGAAAGGTGTAGTATGTCATTACTTACAAGGGGCATTCAGGAACAGGTAGCAAGAATGTCAAGCAAAGCCAGGCAGCTTCCAAAGCCAAAATTATAAGCCACTGCGGCCAGAATAAAACCACGTCTTGGAAAAGAAAACAAGTACGATTCTGGAAAACAAAATGCATTTAAAAGCATCAATATACAAGGACTGGGATTAAAGAAATAACTCAAATGTTTATAGCAGAACAATGAAGTGGTCTAGGCATCCCTATTGTCACAACCTACCAATGGCTTCCATGAAGCCATCCAGTCATTGTGAGCCAGATCATTTGTCTTCTCTGCATCACAAATAAAAGCTTGCAAAGATTTCACAGCCCCCTGGCTAGACAGTTTGGATGGAGATGTCTCCTTTTGGCTAGATTTCAGCAGCTGGTGGGACCTGTGGCTGCTGTACATCTGTGCAGTGGCTGCATCTGTTTGAATGCAGTTGCTGTTCAGCTGTAAACTTACCACTTAGCTCTGGATTTACAAAAAAAAAAAACGTAAGTCTAACGACCTTTGTAAACACAGGCATGCCGACAGCCCACTCACATCTTGAATTGTCAGGAATTTGCTAACATTTAAGCAGTGTACAGCTAGCTTAAATAATTTTAGAGGATAATGGTATGGAAGTGTGGACATTGGACCTCGACACATGGACAGATAACAAGAAATACAAAATGTTACCAATATCTCCACCATCTACCCAAAAAAAAAAACCACAAGAACTATAATGTAAAAGTGTCTGCTAAAAATCTTAGCATTAGACCCCTTTCACAAAGAGGTGCATTTACAGGCGCTCTATCACTAAAAATAGCGCCTGTAAAGCTCCTCAACTTTCACACTGGATCGGTGCGCTGGCAGGACGCTCAAAAAAGTCCTGCAAGCAGCATCTTTGAGGCGCTGTATGAGCAGTGTATACACCGCTCTTAAAGCGCCCCTGCCCATTGAAACCGGAGCGCCGCTTTTAACCCTTTTTCGGCCGTTAGCGGGGGTTAAAAGCACCCCCCTAGTGGCTGAAAAGCCAGATGCCCGGGTGCTGCCAGTGTGAAAGTGCCCTTAATCTGCCACACTACTCGCAAATAGCAAGTGTGGCTCCCATAATAAAAACAAAGATATATGTGTCCATGTGAATAAACACTAAAAGACCATTCTATGTGTTACCTGAGGAAGAGCATCTGGTAGCGGCTTAGTAAACATCAACTCCAAAACAGAAACCACCAAATAGGTTAAGCTAATGCGCTGAAGAACACCCATAATCCGAAAATCACTCCATGCCCCTATAAACAGAATGAAATGAATTACACATTTTTTGTGTTCTATACCATGAACACTTTGTGACTGATGCATTCAATAGAACTGATGCTTCCGACAGTTCCAATATACTTGATATGCAGGAACCTATTCTTTACGAAAAAGAAAAATAATGGAGAAACAACTTACATGGACCACGACAGTAATTCTCATTTATCACGAATAATCCAATGAGGAAAAGCTGAATACTTCTCCAAAGAACTTTCCAAAAAAGCTTCCATCTGGAGTTCCCTTTTCGCAGCATTGCATTTAAGGACAGATGAATGGATGTTCCCATGATGAACACAAACCTAAAAAACATTTGTCCATTAACAGGTGTAATAATTTGTGGTTGTAACAAAACATTTTATGACCCCAATCTGCAACAAACTTTTGTAAAATGCTTCAAAATTATATTAAAAATAATTCAATTACTTCTCCTATAAATATTTATCATATAAGTGTAGATGCCCGTATCTGTAGGCCACAGTTAGCCCTTCGAGTCTTGCATCCAGGCATTTTTCTTCTAGATCTGCTTTTTACATTTCCCCTTCTCTGCAGACACTAAATCAATACATTTTGACTTAAAGTGATACGTTAATTTAAAAGTAACAAACATGTCATACTTGCCTGCTCTGTGTAATTGTTTTGCACAGAGCAGCCCAGATCCTCCTCTCGGGTCCCTCGCCGACACTCCTGGCCTCTCCCGCCTGCCGAGTGCCCCCACAGCAAACAGCCTGCTATGGGGACACCTGAGCAGGGCTGCTGCTCTGTGTGTTCATTCAGACATTGAGCTACAGTGCGGCCCCACCCCCTCTACTCTGATTGGCTCACTGACTGACAGCAGCGGGAGCCAATGGCGCCCGTTGTGTGCATCAGCCAATGAGGAGGAAGAGTCCTGGACAGCTGAGTCTCTCAGGCAACAACACAGGATCGAGATGGGGCTCAGGTGAGTATTAGAGGGGCTGCTGCACACAGGTTTTTTTTTTTTATCTTAATGCATAGAATTATGCTGGAAAATTATGCTCACCATGGAAAGACAAGGTCTGCTAGTGTCAACCCTGAAAAAAAATAAAAATAAAATTTATACCATGCCTGGAAGTGACATCCAAAGAGTTTACGCACACATTAAAGCACTAGCTCTGAGCTGCTTATAGTCTGCAATCTTTACTTAACATGTAAACATAAATTTAAGGGCTTGTAAAGAATGTAAAGTGATGTCCAGGTTCAACCCACAAAATAAAAATCATAAATACGAATTTAAAGGTTAAACAATTTGTTCATTGTGAAACAGATCATATTAAAAAAGTTAATTACAAACCCATAAGGTACAATATGCTTTAGGGTCTACTCAGGGCTGCTATTGCTCTATGCACAATGGTGCAATAACCTTTTGTACAAGCTCAATTTCTCCTTGAGCAACGGTTTTTTAGTACAGGCAAAGGCCGGCCATAGATGGAGCGATTTTCTTTCCTGCAACCAATCGCTCGATTCAACAGTCATTGTTGGGGGAATCCGTCCCGCAGAGCCATTGTGTTCTTCCAGTGGGAACAACATGTGGTGGCTGCAGTAGTTCAATTCCCCCCCCCCCCCCTTTATTTTCACCTGGTGATCCAGCCAGTAACACTTCATGTCTTGGGGTATCTGAATTCAAATCAATAATAAAGCCGACACCTCTGGACAGCAGCATTGCCAGTCTGGGGAGAGTGTAGTGTTAGACTAGCAGATTTAGATTTAAACTTGACTAGATGCGGAACTCCAGCTAATACTCTATAAGCAGTGAAAGCAAACAGGTTTTTTTTTTGTTTATTACACTATTAAGCCATTTATCTCCCGATTTAATGAAATCCCTGACCATGGTGAAAGGAAGGAGCGATGTTACCTGAATGATTAACCCCTTAGAAGACATCCCAAGTCTTCCATGGGTCACGGGAGTCTCCTGCATTTGGTTGCGGGCTCTCAGACACCAGCGAGCGCCGGGTGATCTCCCAGCTGGGCCTGTCACACAGCCACAGACAGAAGAGAGCAGCCCAAAATGGAGTATGGCCACGGCAGCCGCTCAGTCTTCTGTCTGTGGCCAGGGGAGGAGAGGAGACAAGACAGAGCCGGGAGCGATCCACTGGTGGACACTGATGAGGCGGCAATGATGGACACCAATGAGGCAGCATTTCATTCACCTCCCTGAAATTAATTTTTGCAGGTTGGGATGTCTGCCTTAGGGGAAAGCACTGACTGATTCCTCTAGCAGTGAGTCGATCCTGTCTGGTGGAGGCTTATTGCTGAACATGAGAGCACTTTTTGAAGAGGATTTTATAATTTATAATAAGACATTATTGCACAAAATAAAAGGATGCTATTCATTAATGAACTCCCTCTTTAAGGCTGGGTTCACACGGTCATACAGAGCAGCTCACAACAGGGGTCCGGTGCGTGCCTGTTCTCCGTTTCAAGTTCAATTTTGGTCCAAACTTTTTGGCTGAACTCGGACCTGAAACGGACCACCTGCAATTCGCTCCGCAGCCATTCCGGAGCTGTATGAACTGGCTCCATTGACAGTCGGTCAGTCTCCTGACATGCAAATTGGATGCAGTGATATTCGCATCCAATTCGCAATAGTGTGAATCCAGCCTCAAGATGTACTATATGGGACATTATAATTTTAGCATTTAGTAATTAAGTATTTGGTATAAGCGCTATGATTAAGGTGTTGCCCATAGTAGTCTGTCTTCTTTAATATTTAAAACAGATCAAAGAATAGGACTATGGACAAAAGCTTCACCACTGCTCCAATTTTCAATTTCCATAAAAAAGTTTGTATGACAACGGCGTGACAGAAAACAAATGCTGGCATTACATTACCATTCCAACTCTGGTGTTTGAAGAAACAATACCCTCCTCCGCCATAATTCACAAATACCATTATTATAAGAGCAAGCCTAAAATATAAAAAAACATAGAATTTGTAAGCTTGTATTTTTCTTTTAAAGCTGTAAAACGTGTCCTAGGTCTGCCTCTCATCTGGGGTTCACCTTCAAAAAGTTGCTATGTATTTCTCAAGCAATGAACAATTTCTGCTCTTAGATACATAACCATTGACAGCAATCAGCATTTTTTTAGCCATCCGTAAGGGGGCATTTGTCTGAATGACCAAGAAAGAGAATTATTGGACCAAAAGCAAAGTAGTATTCATCCCATTAACCAACTACGTGGCATTCTTAAAAAACAAAACAAAAAAAACACACATTTCTTCCACCAACCACAAAAGGCCCTTTCCTCAGTGACCACCAATGTAAGGTGGACCTTCTCCCACTAACAACCAATTTAGGGAGCCCTTCTCCACTGACAATCAAGAAGCATTTCATTGACCACTGGTGTTTTCTTATTGTTCATTTTAAAATAGTTATTGGTGAAAATAATTAATGGTCTATAAAGTGGGAGTCAAATGCACAAAGTATGTCACATTTATGCCTTTAGTCATTCTTCTATTTCATGCTAATGTAGCATGAGCTGAAGATATAGTAGTTACCCTCTGCAATAAATTAAGCATCACCCGAAGTGCTGACAACTACCAGTCACATGCAGAGTCCCAAAAAGCACCAAGATCTCAGTGCTAAAAATTTGATATTGTTCTGCTCCCAAGAATCCACCCCACAATAATAATAATAAAAATAATTATAATAAGTACACTACAGTATAAGAAATATATTCTCGAAACACTATAGTTACCCTCTAAAGGTATCCAACGATCGCAGCCGCTGCGGCACAGCGGTCCATGTAACCAGATGGGCATCTTGGTTACAGAGATCAGCCCTGCTTGGAGATCCCAGCTCCTTTGGAAACAAGGAAAGGGTTTATTTATATCATATTTAAGGTTTTTCTTTCCAATTAATTAGTCCCAGTCCAGTGATTGACTTTGACGGCAGTGTCTATAAGCTAGTTTACCTGACCTAGAGAACTGGAGAGAGAATCTCTATCTCGTCCTGTGTGTGCAGTTAAGGTGCACAATACAGACAAGTTGAAGGTGAACAAAACCATTTCAAATCACAGGGAAAGATAAGGAACGGGTAATGAGGCTGGTTAGATTTTACGCAATAAAAATTGGGGGACTTCATTTTTAAATAACCCTGTGAAAAGCAAATTCCAGTTTACTTATTTCATCTAGACATGAATTGATGTTTAGAATGCACAGGAATGAGCTTTTTACATGTTTGGATAATTACACAAATAGTGTGAACTTATTGATTGCAAAGACTCAATTTTAATTAGGCCTCATTCGCATTAGTGCGATTTCTCTTATGTCTGCTGTTTCGTTGCCATGCACAACAATGGAAATCTCATTCTCTATGGTGCAGTTTACATCAATGCAACATGGTGCATTGCGAGATTTCAAAAGGTGCAGGTGCTTCTTTTGGTGTAGCATGAGTTGTTAGCCCCACAGACTTCAACTGGAGTGCATAAAAGGCACATGTAAAAATGCATGTACATGCATCTTTAGTGCATTTTTTTTTTGGGGGGGGGGGGGGGGTCCATCTATCTTTATTTTATATAAAAACACACACAATGCATCAAAAAAAGTGCTACAAAAAATACACATGGTTATACCGCAGCACTAGTGTGAACCAAGGCTAAATAATCCTCAAATTATATTATTTAAAACTGTTCTGTATGCATTCCTGGTTCCTTCTTTTGGGAGCTGAACCGTTGCGTTAGCACCTTTATATGGGGCGGCTCCCTTCCTCGTCTGGGGAAGTCTACTTTACGTCTTTCCTGGTATATTACTGGGCAGCTATACTGGTCTCCATCCACTGGTGGTTTGTGCGCTCTCGGACCAATGCGGCTATATGCTTGGAGGCTGCCCTTCTGGATTCTCTTAATGAGATTGTAACCTGGTATATAGTGGCCTCAAGGCTTATGTTGCCCTCCTGCAACCAAAAACTCTAGGGTGTGGGTAGCCGCTAGGAGGCGGTTTCATAAATCAGGCAATTCGTCACCCTTTCATCCGCTATGGGGTAACCCCACTCCACCACACTTTCGGTCTACCCCTGCCCCCCCCCCCCCCCCGAATATGGGCAAATCTGGCATAAAAAGGCTAAGTAACATTATGCCGGCGGGTGTATTACTGTCCTTTAAAGATTTTTCAATTAAATTCAGGATTACTTACATGCATTTTCGCCATCTCCAGTTCTGGCATGCTGCCCAGACCCAGTTCTGGCAATCTGTTACTCTGGCCATGGACCCCATTGAGGAGCTCCTTGCAAAGGAGTCCCTGACCAAGTCTCTCTATGTCCTCTATTTGGTGCTATCCAGTCTTGACTCCCCTAAGATTGAGAGGCTTTGGAAAAGAGGATTTTTTTCAAGGACAGTTTTAAGCTGGTCACCTCCTCCGGAGATAAACTGATACAAACTAAATTCCGACATAGGATCTACTGCACTTCCCAGTGATATCACAGGATCTACCCTCAGAGACCCAGTTTGTGGACAGTGTCATTCAGATACTGTCACATACTTCCATATGTTCTTGAGCAGTCCCAGGATGGCGCAGTTTTGGGCACATGTTTTTGAAGTAATCGACGGCCGTCTGCAGCTATCCCTCGTGAAGTCACGCAAACTAGCACCGTTGGACATACAGGGAAATGATCAGAGGCCTCGATGTACCAAGCTTTTGATTTTAGTTTATGTACTATGCAAAGAAAGCTATACTGGTATATTGTCTCTGTATGTAACCCAATTACCTACTCGACATTTATTGTGTACCGTTCTGTCACATGTTATGCTTGTACCATGACTAGGTTCTCAAATTACTATTCGGGCCATGAAATATAACACACACACACACACACACACACACACACACACACACGTCTTCACCACGTCTAGATGACTAAATGCATTGAGTTGCTGCCACTTGTTTGGCCGATTAGCAATTTGTGTTACCAAGCAATTGAACACGTGTACCTAATACAAGTTGGCGGTGAGTATGTATATTTTCTACTCAAAACTGCCTTTTCAAGAACTTTGAAATTAGTTCTTTATATGCCTGGAATTCTGAAAAAGCATTTTTAAAGTCCAGATATTCTTTAGGAATAAATAGAACTCTGAAAACATAGTAACATAACTGCCCCTAGTTAAAGAGTACATAAAGAGTAGGACTGCAACTAACGATTATTTTCATAATCGATTAGTTGGCCGATTGTTTCGATGAATCGGTTAATAACCTTAAAAAAAAAGTGTGGTGTATAATTTATTTAATATGTAAAGTTTTAAAAACAGGCAATATATTCTATATCTCTATGTAGTGGTAAATATAAAGAACCAACTATATGATTAGGGAGCAAAATCTCTAATCCACTCTAAGAACAGACAGAAGAGATATACTGTATATACTATTAGAAGAGATATACTGTATATACTATTAAAGGGTGAATCTGATAAATATCAGACTCAGAGATAACATTTTTTTATTTAAAAAACAAACAATGTCTTCCTTAAAAAAATGTCATTTTAGGAACGTTCGTTCGATTTTCTAATCATTAGTGGGGTCAAATCGCCGTTCATTTTCAACCACAGTGACGAGAAAATTTGGAAATAGAAAACTTCTTGGTGAAAGGAATTTTCAGACAGTGTATGCAGTTTTCACTCAGAAATTACATTCATTTTAAAAACAGAATGTTAAAAACAAGTGAAAATTTCAGCAACAACATTCTTTCATTCAGCGAATGTACAAAGATTTTTCATATGAATATTCTCGTCTGAAAATTGATCCGTGTGGCCAGCATAAGGCTCAGTACACACCTATGCCGTTTGCTTTTGATCTGTTTCTGCAGTGCTCTTTGCTGTGCATTTTGATTTTTGCACATGTGCTTTTTCTGCGATTTGCGTTTTTGCATTTTTTTTGGCCAATTTGTTGGGCAGTTTAAAAAAACACACATTGCTGCAAAAACACATTACATGCTTTTCTGCAGCTTCTCCATTGAAATATACTGAACAAAAAAGCACCGTTTTGCGTTAAAAAAAGTCCTTGACCTTTTCCAAATACGCAGCGGCTGAAAAAGCATAGATGTGAACGTGGCCCATAGGAAACCATGTAAATGAACTGTAGTGCGTTTCTGCAAAAAGCACCAAAAAACACAGATGTGAACCAGGTCTAAGACGTTTAGTAACATAATGGGGTTAAAAATAAATAATAATAATAAATTACCCCTTTATAGTACAAAAAAAAAAAAAGCAGTAAATCACTTCTGTAAGGGGTTCATTTTTTTCTTACTGTAGAACTGTGAAAGTAATATTTACAGTAGCGATTTGCTCTTTTTGTACTATAAAGGACTCATTTTAGGTTTTTTTAACCCATTATGTCACTGGCCGATTAATCGATTATGAAAATAGTAATCGCTTAATTTCATAATCGATTAGTTGTTGATTAATAGATTAGTTGTTTCAGCCCTAATAAAGAGTGATGCAGCATTTCATTACAAAAAGTGTTTTCTTACAGAATTAATGAGTCGGTCCGTTTCAGTAGGATTGATCTGTTGGCATAACCAATTCTGGATAGGGCTCCGCCTACAAAAAAGGAGGAAAAAAAAAAAAAAAAATAAAATAAATAGAGGGAGGAGAACAAGCAAGAATTAAAAACTGAACGTGCACAAATTTTTATCTCCAAAAAGAATCCGAAACTTCAAGATTTCAAAACTCCTGGTGTATTTTATGACTAATCCTTCAACATTTAAAACAAGTGCTGTAATCTGTAATTGACTATTAGGTAACCTAAAAGTTAAATATAAAAAAAATAAATATTATAAAAAGTTCCTTCTGTGGGTGGGTGGCCAAGATCTCCACTGCACCAGATTGTGACAGCCATCGAGTACCACCCACAAGCACACCCATCAGGTCAGTATGTATAATGTACTTCCAGTTCCCCCTAGGAACATGTCGGATATGATGTAAGTCACCTCCCTAGATCCTCCCTCATGGCGTCCAGGCAAAGAAAACATGAAGCCTAGGACAGCATACAAAATAAAGCCATTAAATACTCAAAAAGTAGGGCTTGTTTTGTTTTTTACTTTAAAAAGGGGTGATTAACCACTTGCCAACCTGCTCACACAGATATACTGCGGCAGGTCGGCTCTCCTGCACAAACTGACATACCTGTATGTCAGTCCGCAAAAGTAGGATATCCACGTGCCCGCGGATCCTGCAGACTCAATGTCTGCTGGCGATGAGGGGAGGCAGAAGAAGGAACTGTCCATTTAAACAAGGCATTTCCCTGTTCTGCCTAGTGACGCGAAGGATCTTCTGTTTCCTGTCATCAGGAACGGTCATGTTCCAGTAAGCCCATCCCCCCTACAGTTAGAACACTGAGGGAACATACTTAACCCCCTTCTCTGCCAGTGTCGTTTTTACATTGAACAGTGTATTGTCACAGCCGCGCTAAAAATTGCAGATCGCTGCCATTACCAGTTAAAAAAAAATAAAATAAAAGGCCCCAATTTTTGCAAAAACCAATCAATATATGCCTATTGCGTTTTTTTTTTTTTGATCAAATACCACCAAAAGAAAGCTTTTATTATCAATATTGTTTGGGTACAGTGCCCGACCGTGCAATTGTCAGTTAAAGCGACGCAGTGCCATATCGCAAAAAATGCGTTAAGGGGAAAAACCTTCTAGGGGTGAAATAGTTAATGTGTTCAGGGAAAGGGATTTAAAAAGGTCAAAACTGTCCAGGATTCTAAGGTTCAGCTTTAGCAACTTCAGCTCTGGAAGGTTTACCCCTTCATGACCAGGCCATTTGTTTGCGATTCGGCACTGCGCTACTTTAACTGACAATTGCGCGGTCGTGCGATGCTGTACCCAAATAAAATTATGTCTTTTTCCCACAAATGGAGCTTTGTGGGAAAAATGATTTTTTTTTTTACTTTTTGTTATAAAACATTCCCAAGTAAAAAAGCTAAATTTCTTCATACATTTAGGTCATTATGTATTCTGCTTCATGATTTCGGTAAAAAAAATCCCAATAAGCGTATATTGATTGGTTTGCGCAAAAGTTATAGCGTCTGGGATATTTTTTTTTACTAGTAATGGAACACTTTTGGGGACCAGTGACACTAATACAGTGATCAGTGCTAAATAATATGCACTGTAACAATGACACTGGCAGGGGAGGGGTTATAGGGGGCAATCAAAGGGTTAAATGTGTTCCCTGGGAGTGCTTGTACTGTAAGAAGACAGATCTATGTTCCTGCTTAGCAGAAATACAAGATCTGTCTTCTGCTGTCACAAAATGGCCATCTTTCTTGTGTATTGGCACGTGCGCCACACTCGCTGATTGGCTCCCGCTGTGTTTGATCACAGTAGAAGCGGGGGTCGCCAGTGGTGCGCACCCCAGAACTGGGGTAAAAAAAAAAAAAGTGCACTTTTTTTTGGCCCTACTACAGGTACAAATAACGAACACACACACACACACACACACACACACACACACACACACACACGGTATCACTGTGATAATCAGAATAGGAGAATTTGTTTTGCATTTTTCCATGGTAATGGCAAGAAATGCACAGCTAAATTTAAAAATGACATTTTGGGACGGTTTTTCTTTGATGATGATTAAAGTGGTTGTAAAGTCTCTTTTTTTTTTCCTCTAAAAACAAATAGGTCATACTTACCTGCTCTGTGAAATGGCCTTGCACAGAGCAGCCCAGAGCCTCCTTCTCGGGTCCCTCTCTCCCATCGAGTGCCCCTACCGCAAGTAGCTTGCTATGGGGGCACCGGAGCCGAGTCACAGCTCTGTGTGTCCATTCAGACACAGTCGGAAAGATAAAATAAAATATGAAAGATAAAACAACCTTCTGCCTTTACAACCACTTTAAAGAAATAACTATTTACCATCAAAATGAAAGCCCAATTTGTCCTGAGGAAAAAAAAGAAAGTATAATCCACCTGGATACACCAAATAGTTGCGATATGTAGAGGTATAATAGCATGTCAAAGTTGCAAGACTGGGTTCAAGCTTGGGGGTCAATATCGCTTTTAGTCATAGTTCCTATTGATCAGAATAAAAGTACACATGTCACAGCTCACTTAGAATATTCCATGGGTACAAATTAATGATTTCTGCCTGGTGGAGGGTGCTTGGTCAGATTTGGTGTTGAACTGCTATCGGCGTTTCAGTATAAAAAGAAACCCCTCCGCATTCACAATGGTAACCATTTCGCACACTCACATTAAACACATGCCAAGCATGACAGGAAACCTTCAGCAATTTATAACAGATTGATTCATTTGCAATCCTCTGAAACAGAGATCATTTACAGCTGCATAAAGGGGAACTGCAAATGCTGATCCTACAAAATATATTCTTCCTGTTTTATAAATCATTGCGAGAAGTAGTTGTTGGACTAGTACTGCCATGCTTGCACAACTTTGATTGTTAGGTGGAGTATTATAAAAAAATTATTTGGGATCAACAGAAAGCTACAGAATATGCAGAAACATTTAAAGATTACCTACAACTGTGGGAGAGAACACACACATGCACTTTGGAATTTTCTGAGTTTCTGGAGGAATGGCTTGTTGATCATCTAAACCAGGGATATGCAATTAGCGGATCTCCAGCTGTTACAAAACTACAAGTCCGATCATGCCTCGGCCTCTGGGTGTCATGCTTGTGGCTGTCAGTCTTGCTATGCCTCATGGGACTTGTAGTTCTGCAACAGCTGGAGGTCCGCTAATTGCATATCCCTGATCTAAAGCAATCTAAAAGACATTAGACAGCAGATCGTATCCCATGCATGATCCAGCCTCCAATCAAGGCTGGCTTATGAAAGTGGAGGATCTTCACACAACAAATTGTGTGAATATTCACTTAAAATTAGCCATCTTGGTGGGGGGGGGGGGGGGGGGGAAATCGCATTTACTTAGTTCATCTGAACATAGCTGGGTATTCAAAGTGATCAATAATTTGCTTTTCACAGTTGAACAAATGTATGTATTGTGTTTCAGCTCCTTTACTAAAAGCAGCCCACAGATTTCCTATGAAAGATTGCATGAAAACTTGTATTAGGAAAAATTAGTATTTTGATTTTGTTAAAGAGGAAGGCTAAATATTTTACAGACTAATCGTTCTGTCGATATCAGCATTTTGTGGTAGTTTTGGATAAAGTAGGCAAGTGTGAAAAATTCCTGTCAGGTTTTTCCCTGTCCGTGTAAGATTGGGGAGAATTACTTTGACTTCTCGGCCCATAGACCCAACAGGAATTAAGAGGAAATCAGGAAAGATTCACACATATTTTAACTGAATTCAGTGAAAGTTGTGTGAACCTTGTATGAGAACATTTATAAAATGGACCCCATACTGATTGTAAATCCTTCCAGAGGGGATATAGATAGCAATAAAAACCTAGCAGATGTTGTAATCCTTCACCACTATTAAAAGAGAAGTATGGGGTTTTTTTTTGGCTAGTCATACTTACCTAGGTGGATGCAGCATCTGTCCCCCGCTGCCTCTTCCATGAGAACCGAGCCAGCGAACACCGCCGATGGCTCGGTTCTCTTAACCAACATCCCACCCGCGTGCGCCCCCCTCCCCGGAGCAGATCAGCATCTCTGCCGCTCATTGAAGTGCTGAGCTATGGAGGGGTGGGGAGCGGCCATCTCTGCAGCTCGCTGAGAGGCTGAGACTGCCATCAGTCCAGGCAGCTGGCAGATCCAGACTTCCGAAGTCGGGATGACGCACTGCCTGGACTGATCCTAGTGACGTCAGGGGAGAGCGGACATCAGACCGCTGTCCACTGAAAACGGGTCACAGGAGTGCAAAACGAATTGCACTCCTTTGACCCTTAGGAGAAGCCCAGCCTAAAAATCTCAGGCTGGATTTCTCCTTTGAAACCAAAGTTTTGGCTTTGATACACGAAGTGTATGCCACAGTCACCATACTTAAGACACCCAACATACAATTCCAGTAAATTGAACAGATACTCCATGTAGTAGTACCTGCCACAACAGCATCCAACAGATATACCGTATTTATCGGCGTATAACACGCACTTTTTTCCCCTTAAAATCAGGGGAAAATCGTGGGTGCGTGTTATACGCCGATCCCCGCTATTTTGTGATCTGTCGGAGCGATCGCCGCCGACATTCACATAGCGTGTATTTTTAAATATGGCGCCGCGGAGTTCGGAGGGACTCGGCGGCGCTCGTTCAGCTGAACGAGTGCCGCCGAGGACACAGTGACTGGGCAGAGCCGAGATACACATAGCCGAGGATTCTCGGCTATTCTCAACGCCGTTCACAGTCACGACCAGTCCCGCCATTGGACCTGTGTTATGTCCATCATGGGGACTGGGCGTGACTGTGAACGGCGCCGAGAAGAGCCGAGAACCCTCGGCTATGTGTATCTCGGCTCCGCCCAGTCACTGTGTCCTCGGCGGCGCTCGTTCAGCTGAACGAGCGCCGCCGAGTCCCTCCGAACTCCGCGGCGCCATATTTAAAAATCCAAACTAAACTTTTGTATGTCGGCGGCGACAAGGCTGCACGGACCACTGGGGCAAGGCTCCACTGGGGCAAAGCTGCACTGACAAGGCTCCACTGGGGCAAAGCTGCACTGACAAGGCTCCACTGGGGCAAAGCTGCACTGACAAGGCTCCACTGGGGCAAAGCTGCACTGACAAGGCTCCACTGGGGCAAAGCTGCACTGACAAGGCTCCACTGGGGCAAAGCTGCACTGACAAGGCTCCACTGGGGCAAAGCTGCACTGACAAGGCTCCACTGGGGCAAAGCTGCACTGACAAGGCTCCACTGGGGCAAAGCTGCACTGACAAGGCTCCACTGGGGCAAAGCTGCACTGACAAGGCTCCACTGGGGCAAAGCTGCACTGACAAGGCTCCACTGGGGCAAAGCTGCACTGACAAGGCTCCACTGGGGCAAAGCTGCACTGACAAGGCTCCACTGGGGCAAAGCTGCACTGACAAGGCTCCACTGGGGCAAAGCTGCACTGACAAGGCTCCACTGGGGCAAAGCTGCACTGACAAGGCTCCACTGGGGCAAAGCTGCACTGACAAGGCTCCACTGGGGCAAAGCTGCACTGACAAGGCTCCACTGGGGCAAAGCTGCACTGACAAGGCTCCACTGGGGCAAAGCTGCACTGACAAGGCTCCACTGGGGCAAAGCTGCACTGACAAGGCTCCACTGGGGCAAAGCTGCACTGACAAGGCTCCACTGGGGCAAAGCTGCACTGACAAGGCTCCACTGGGGCAAAGCTGCACTGACAAGGCTCCACTGGGGCAAAGCTGCACTGACAAGGCTCCACTGGGGCAAAGCTGCACTGACAAGGCTCCACTGGGGCAAAGCTGCACTGACAAGGCTCCACTGGGGCAAAGCTGCACTGACAAGGCTCCACTGGGGCAAAGCTGCACTGACAAGGCTGCACTGGGGCAAAGCTGCACTGACAAGGCTGCACTGGGGTCAAGGCTGCACTGGGGTCAAGGCTGCACTGGGACCAAGGCTGCACTGGGACCAAGGCTGCACTGGGACCAAGGCTGCACTGGGACCAAGGCTGCACTGGGACCAAGGCTGCACTGGGACCAAGGCTGCACTGGGACCAAGGCTGCACTGGGACCAAGGCTGCACTGGGACCAAGGCTGCACTGGGACCAAGGCTGCACTGGGACCAAGGCTGCACTGGGACCAAGGCTGCACTGGGACCAAGGCTGCACTGGGACCAAGGCTGCACTGGGACAAGGCTGCACTGGGGCAAAGCTGCACTGACAATTCTGCACTGGGGCAAAGCTGCACTGACAAGGCTGCACTGGACACTGGGGCAAGGCTGCACTGACAAGGCTGCAGATGGACAGATAAGGCTGCATTGATGGGCATTTAAATGTAAGTTTTTTTTCCTTAAACTTCCCTCCTAAAAGTTTTTTTCCTTAAAATTCCCTCCTAAACTTGGGGTGCGTGTTATACGCTGGCGCGTGTTATACGTCGATAAATACGGTAAATCATGGCATTTTAAAACCATTTATTCCCAAATTATCCTCACATAAAAGTAAAAAGTTTGCCTTTTTGTAGTTTTAACAAAATAAGTCTAGAGATTGTGTTGACATACCTTAACAAAAATGATACCACGGCGTAGACAACAAAAAATGCCACGTAGACAATAAGTGCTATAACAATAGCTGCGGGGAAAAAAAAAGGAAAATTTAGTATCAGTTTTTAGATTTACATGTTCATTCACTTGTATCAGGCTTCATTCTCAGGTGCCTATATACACACAAACACACAGAGTAGGCTTGATGTTTAAGATCCCGTGACCTTGTATGGCAGGTGCAGAAATCTCCACTTCATCCCCCCCCCCCCCATTTTTATCTATTCAAGTATGTATTCTTCAAAAAATATATATCCATTTTTTTTTCTTACACTGCTGTGATCTGATTTCCTAAAGAGGGTGGCTAGGTTTTCTCTTCACGGTATACAAGGAAAGTTGCTACCCACTCTTGCTTGCTCCCAAGATGGACTATGGAATTTGGGGTGTGCATAGGAGCAGTGCCCAGGACCACAACCAACATTCACTGCTTGTTTCAAACAAATGGAAAGATGAGGCAAAGGGAGTGGTTCAGGATATCACATGTCCCTTCTGCAATAAAGAGCATGGCTGCTCAGTTCGTCACAGCAAAACTTTAGTTCTGGTTTAAGTAATGGCTCTGTAGTGATTATTTTTGGAGAAAAACGGATATGGTTTAGTGTCACTTCCACTACTTTGTTTTTTATATTTGTTCTCCATCCAAAAACAAATTTTTCTTCAGAACTGCTGTCAGACAGACAATCTGGAACAACTACCAACGTGTGGTTTGAAAAACATACTGTGAGATATGATGTTTCTTTCTGTCAATTGTAAGGCCCCATGCACACTTCCCCCTATCTGAAATCATAAACGCACGATTCTGCCCATGATTTCAGACTGCGCTAAAAAGATCACGGAAAAAGCGCATCACCCCAGATGCAGTTACCAGATATGTATTTTGTTGCATGGGAAAAAATAAATAAACACCCCCCCCTCCACAAATAAAAGGTCAACACCATTCAGTCCATAAAAAATGCTACATGTTCAACTGGCTTTTTGTGCTTGCAGGGTCTTTAAAAAGGGTAATAATACAAAAGAGATGTGGCGCTAAAACGTATTAAGAAGCTATGAAATAAGTTAATATAAAATAATCAATACTAGTAGTGCAAGATGAATATAAACAATATCGTACACTAATGTCCCAAGAATTAATTGAAGACAAATATTTGAATAGATAAATGAATAGAGTCCAAAACCAAAAAGAGAGTCCGTGATAAATTAAGAAAAAGTGCCAGAAAGGGCCACAACAAAGATGAGGATGCAGTGGGGAAAATCTTCTGTGGTTCCTCACACCCGAGGTGGAATATCAGATATGCTTACCAGATCCCGTTGACCGCTATTACAGCAGTCAAAAACGGCACAGGGAAATTTTTGGGGCTCCCCACAACCTCAGCTTAATGGTACCGATGAGCGACAGATGATATCTCAGGATTCAAAGAGAAAAGGAACAATCCATCGCGTAATACAGTCTTACATTCACTGCAGGTGAATGTAAGACTGTATTACGCGATGGATTGTTCCTTTTCTCTTTGAATCCTGAGATATCATCTGTCGCTCATCGGTACCATTAAGCTGAGGTTGTGGGGAGCCCCAAAAATTTCCCTGTGCCGTTTTTGACTGCTGTGATAGCGGTCAACGGGATCTGGTAAGCATATCTGATATTCCACCTCGGGTGTGAGGAACCACAGAAGATTTTCCCCACTGCATCCTCATCTTTGTTGTGGCCCTTTCTGGCACTTTTTCTTAATTTATCACGGACTCTCTTTTTGGTTTTGGACTCTATTCATTTATCTATTCAAATATTTGTCTTCAATTAATTCTTGGGACATTAGTGTATGATATTGTTTATATTCATCTTGCACTACTAGTATTGATTATTTTATATTAACTTATTTCATAGCTTCTTAATACGTTTTAGCGCCGCATCTCTTTTGTATTATTATCTATGGTGGGATTTGGAGACTAGATCTCGATGCAGGCTGCTCAGATTTCACCACACTGTACATTTTCATGTTTCACCTTGAGCGCAGCTTTCACCTTTTGTTTTTGCCAGCACTTTTCTTTAAAAAGGGATAAAACATGGGAATGTACATAGCACTGCATCTCCACTGCACTGAACTTTGACACTGCATGGGTTAACAGCTCTAGGTCCACCACTGTATTACATTAGAAAAAAGGTCCCAATGGTTCCTTGTCCCTTTCTTCCCCCTCTGTTGACAAAAGTCCTTGCATTGTGTTTGCAGAATGTAACACGTTCCGGGAATGGGGAAGGAGCAGGTGAAATCCAGTATCCCCTCCCATACAGAAAAAGTTACATTCGTGAAAAAAAATGCAAGGACTTTTGTCAATAGAAGAGGGACGAGGAAGAGGGACGAGGAAGAGGGACGAGGAAGAGGGACGAGAAAGAGGAAACGCCGCGCCCCCCCCCCATCAGGACCATTCAATGTACTGCAATGTTAAAGTGTTACTAAACCCACAACAGTGAAGTCAGTCTGTATATGCAAAAAAGCATGTTATACTGACTGTGGAACCTAAAGGGGTTAATCCTCTGGATTGTATCAAAAGGCGGTTTGATCCTGGCTTCTCTGATCCTCCCCTTTTTCCATTGACCCCTAATAATTTCCTGATAGTCTATGGCAGGGAAATGCAATTAGCGGATCTCCAGCTGTTGCAAAACTACAAGTCCCATCATGCCTCTGCCTCTGGGTGTCATGCTTGTGGTTGTCAGTCTTGCTATGCCTCATGGGACTTGTAGTTCTGCAACAGCTGGAGGTCTGCTAATTGCATATCCCTGGTCTATGGAGTCAGGTTGCACATACTCAGTTTGGTGTGCATTGCTAGGTTTTTATTTTCTTCTGATCAGCACAGGGCCAATCAGCACTGTCCAGACAGAGGGTCGGGAGTCTTGCTGTCTCATAGGACACTCAGAATACTCCTCCTACAATCTTTAACTGATGCTTGGCTGGACTCTGATAGAAGTCACAAGACTGCTCTAACTGCTAATGAGAAAAGGTATTTAGCAGTTTATATTTACTAAAACTATTGCATTTCCATGTTCTGTGTACTGTGTACTGTGGGAGACCAGATATAGTGAATGCAGGCTCCTGGGCTTAGTAACACTAAGCCCCAAAGCCATTATCTCATGCAGCAGCAGAAGTTCACTGCTGTCAAGATAACAGAGCATCAGTGCAAATAAAAATGTCTACAGGAGCCATTAGCCTTCAGGGCCTAGGATACAGTTCATCAGAGGCAAGTAATGTGACTGCATCTGTAACAATGAAAAGAATAAAAAAAACCTTCAGCTTTAACCTTTACTAACAGTCCAAAAAACTATTGCCTTTGGTACAGAAAGTAATGAGAAAGCCAAACATTTTCCTGTTGTCACAGGTTCAGGGGGCGATATAAATCTTACAATGGTCAAACCTGCTTCTGGGGACAACTGTCCTTGTTTTGCAAAGATCTTCTCTCACTTCCTGTTGTGTCTCTGATACATACATACATACATACATACATACATACACACACACACACACACACACACACACACACATATACATAAAAAAATAAATCTTCCCAGTGGGACGTGTGTCTTTAGGCCTGATTCCCACCTATGCAGGTTGCATATTGCAGGTGCATTTTTCAACACACACACACTTTTCATCCATTGAGGTCTATGGAACCAAAAACCAGAAAAAAGTCCCTGGCCCTTTCCATAAAATGCACAGATGTAAACTACATCCATAGGAAACCATGTTAAATGGACGGTAGTGTTTCTGCTAAACGGAAAAAGCGCAAAAAATAAAAATAAAAAATGCATAGGTGTGAACCAGGCTCAATGGAAAGCAGATAATGTTTCACTAAAGAGAACCTGCCACAAAAGACATTGGGGTTAATTTACTGAAACTGGAGAGTGCAAAAATGCATGGTAGCCAGCCAGCTTCTAACTTCAGTTTGCTCATTTAAAAGGGGTTGTAAACCCTCAATGTTTTTCACCTTTTGTAGTTCAGCAGCCCCCCAGAGCGCCCCCTCCCACCTTTTACTTACCTGAACTCGATCGTTCCAGCGGTGGGGACAAGCAGAGCAGCTCCAGCCGCTGTCTTGGGTTCTCATTTGCTGGATTGATAGCAGCAGCATGGGCTCCCGCTGAAATCAAAGCCAGCGACATGGGAGCCCCCCGTGGGGGCACTCGAAAAGAGGAGGAGCCAGGAGCGCTGCTGGGGGACCCAAGAAGAGGATTGGGGCTCCTCTGTGCAAAACCCTTGCAGAGGCACACACCACAAACCTTTACAACCCCTTTAACCAGTTGCCACCCACCGTTACCAACAGTGGGCAGATGCAGCTCTCGTTCTGGGCGGATGTCATATGACATCAGCCCATTCAAACATGGCATACACACAGCCCTGCACTGTCGGTGGCAGCGTGTCCCTGAGACACAGCGTGTCACCGACAGGGGTGAACAGCCAATACGCATGGCTGGTTACCACGTGATCAAGTCACGGCCGATCACAGATGGTACTGCCCACTTGAAGATTGGCGCATGCGCGCAATCGGGAGCGCGCTGCGTGGGCAGGTCAGTGGCGGCATGTTCCCAGAAACACTGCTAGTCACCGAGCATGGTAAACAGCCAATGGCTGGCAGCCGTTTACCACGTGATCAGCTGTGATCCATTCACAGCCGATCACAAAATGTAAAACAAACTGGTAACTAGCTGTTAGCAGCCTTATCCCTCCTCGCACACCATGTGAGAAGGAGCAGTGAGTTACCGATCTGTGTTGTAGTGTACTGCACGAAGCACCACACAATAAGGAGAACTTGTCACATCGCCCCTAGGCGCCCCCCCACGACAGTCAATCGCCACATCCGTGCCCATAAAGTGCATCCGTCACCGCCATCAGTGACCAGGACCTGTCACCCATCAGTGACCGTCACCTGCCACCCGTCGCACAGGCCTTCAGCAAAATGTCCAAAAAAAAAAAAAAGTTAATAGAGTTCCAGATCCTAGCCATGACTGATGAGAGCAGCAGGGAGTTCTCAGATTCAAATACCAATTCTGAATCAAATTCAGCATTTGAACCAATCGACAGTGGACCAGCAAATGAATCAGAGGAAGAATGGGTCCCTCCTAGAAGGGAACAGCGATCTGGAAACCAGGCAGCTGCCAGCTATAGACCCCAGGATCAAATTCCCAGGCACAGCGCTGCCGCCACCAATAAACCCCCCCCTGCCGCATCACGCCCAAGTACCAGCACAGGAACTTCAAATCCCCTCAACTACCAGCACTGGAGAGTCACGTCCCCCAAGAGCCAGGGCCGCTGTTGTCGCTAAGCACATCCCTGCTTGCTGCCTGGACCAATTCTCTCCTCTGTGGACACTAATAAAAAACCACAGGCATTACTTTTATTTTACCTTTTCCTCAGTAGAATTTATTTTGGAGTGTAATTCTTGGTATGTACATGCTATGTGTTAGAAATATGAAGGGCCTTCAAAAATTATAGGTTGTCAGGAAATTATGCACAATTTATGCTCCTAGAATGCCTGACGGTGCTACTTGGATGTTGGGCCTCTGTATGTGGCCAGGCTGTGTAAAAGTCTCACATGTGGTATCGTCATACTCAGCAGTAACAGAATGTATTTTGGGGTGTCATTTTTGCTGTGTGTTAGAAATATCCAAAAAATAAATAGTTTTTTTTTTTTTTTTACTACACAAACATTTTCATTCCACATTTTCCAAAAACTTCTGGAAAAATAAAAATAAAATATGACACGTTTGAAAGACTCATTATGCCCTAGATTATACGTTGAGTGTTTTCCAAATAGGGCATTTTTTGGGCAATTCCATTGTCCTGCTGCGCCAAGGACACAGTGTAATGGGTCGTCATGACATTAAATGTGTAATTTATGTCCCTAGAACACCTGATGGTGCTTTCTGCATGTTGGGACTCTGTATGTGGCTGGTAAAAAGTCTCACATGTAGTATCGCCATACTCAGAAGTAGCAGAATGTGTTTTGGAGTGTAGTTTGCAAGTATGCATATGCTGTGTGAGAGAAATAACCCGTTAATGACAATTTTTTTGTAAAATAAAAAAAAAAAAAAAAAAAAAAAAAGGAACCACACACACACACACACACACACACACACACACACACACACACACCCTACTAAAGACCTTGAAATGTCTACTTTCCAAAAAGGGGTAATTTGGGGGGCATTTGTACTTTCGACTTGTTAGCGTCTCAAGAAATTAATTAGGCCTTAAGTAAATCAGGTTCTATTTTCAATGATTGGCACCAAAGCTTGTAGACTAACTTTAAGGCTACTTTCACACTGGGGCGGGGCATTAGCAATAAAGCCCCGCAAATTTTAGCGGGGCTTTACCGCTGTTATAGCAGCGCTTTTTACCCTCGCTTCGGCAGCGGTGCCCATTGATTTCAATAGCAGGGGCGAAGGATCTGTGTATATACTGCTCCCGCACCGTCGAAAGATGCTGCTTGCAGGACTTTTTCTAACGTCCTGCAAGCGCACCGCCCCAGCGTGAAAGCACTCAGGCTCTCATACTGGGGCTGCAGGGGAGGCATTTTACAGGCGCTAATTTTAGCCCAAAAGCGCCTGAAAAAAAAAATGCCCCAGTGCGAAAGGGGTGTAACAAAGATCAAATATACACCGATTTGGGTTATTTTTTTATTAAAGATATGTAGCAGTATACATTTTGGCCAAAATTTATGAATTTGCTAGATTTTATGACAGGAAAAGAAAAGAAAAAAAAAAAAAAAAAAAAAAAAAAAAAAAAAGGAATTTTTTCACAATTTTCGGTTTTTAATTTATAGCACAAAAAATAAAAACCCACTAGTGATTAAATACCACCAAAATAAAGCTCTATTTGTGTGAAAAAAAGGACGCAAATTTAATTTGGCAAATGAAATTTATTAATTTGGTGTTGCATGACTGAGTAATTGTAATCTGTGCCTTGCTGTTCCATGGACAGGAAGTGATGCAAAAATCCCCCAAATGAGGTCATAGACAGCAATAAAAATCTGTCAATTTTAACCCATTATCCAAAACATTTTGCCTGCAGCAATTTTCTAGGTCTGCAAGTATTGCAGGCAGTCTGTTAATATTTTCACAACTAGCTCAACGATAGACCTGTACTTGGAGAGTTATGTAGGCCAATTAAACTCGGAGGCCCAAAGTCTGCTCTCTCTACATAAGATAAAACAAAAAAGTGGTAATAAACCATCTGTTTATTTTTCAAACTTGTTGTTTACAAGTTAAAATAATTTTTTGCTTGAAAGTTACTTAGAACCCCCAAACAGATTTCTTTCAGACACCCTAGAGAATAAAAGTGGCGGTCGTTGCAATACTGTGTCACACCATATTTGAGCAGCGGTCTTACAAGCGCAAATTTTGGAAATTTTTTTTTTTTTTTTATTATAAAAAAAAAAAAAAAAACAGTACAGTTGGCCCAATTTTTTTCTATATTGTAAAAGATAATGTTAAATTAATACCCAACATGCTTTAAAATTGGCGGCAAACTTTGACACTTAAATCTCCACCGATTAAAAATTTCTACAGGTTACCAGTTTTGAGTTAGAGGAGGTGTAGTGCTAGAATTATTGCTCTTGCTCTAACGATCACGGCGATACCTCACGTGTGTTTTGAACACCATTTTCATATGCGTTCGCTTCTGCGCGAGAGCTTGACCGGAGAGCAAAAAAAAAAAAAAAAAAGGGAATCGCTTCCATTACAAAAATGCCATAAAAACGATCCCATAACATTTGTGCAAACCAATCAATAGACGCTTATTGCGATTTTTTTTTATATCAAAAATATGTAAAATACGTATCAGCCTAAACCGAGGAAAAAAATTTGATATCTTTTTTGGGGAGATTATAGCAAAAAGTAAATAAATGCTTTTTCTTCAAAATTGTCGCTATTTTTTGTTTATAGCGCAAAAAATAAAAACCGCAGGAGGTGATCAAATACTACCAAAAGAAAGCTTTATTTGTGGGGAAAAAAGGACGTCAATTTTGTTTGGGAGCCACGTCGCACGACCGTGCAATTGTCAGTTAAAGCGACGCAGTGCCGAATCGCAAAAAGTGCTCTGGTCTTTGGGCAGCCAACTGGTCCGGGGCTTAAGTGGTTAACCTGGGTTTTTAAGGTTTATAACATGCAAGATGCACAAAGTGTTACCCACATACTTACGGTAGTTGCTGTATCCAGGATTATAATTGATTATTATGTCACACGTTACAGCTTTGGTACCAGAATAGTTGGACTTTACCCATAAAGAATAATTCCCAAACTCTCTAAATTTGTAGTGTACTCTATTTGGAGGGGGAAACAAAAAAAAACAAAAAAAAGTTATTAGAAAAAAAAAAAACACCTTTCACATATACAAGTAAATGTCTGTTAAAAGGATAGTATGTTATAGTGGCAAGGACCCTGAGATTTGCTTATTAGTGATGAAACACTAAACCAAAATACCCAGGACATAGTACATAATACATAAAAGCTGGAGCAAGGAAATCTAAAGCAGTTTCCAAACTTGACAGATTTTTCTCATTTATCCACCAAAGGACATAACACCTGACTAGTAGCTGTGGACAGCGATTCTACTTTTGTCCATATTTCCCCACCCCATTTTTAATACTGTTGTGTTTAATTGTTTGCATACCCTGGCAAAAATCATGAAATTTTAAACATGGATACTGAAAATATGACTGATCATGCCAGAAAAAAAAAAACCTGTCTTAAAGGACAGTGATCATAGGAAGCAATTATCACATAGTTGTTTGGCTCCTTTTTAAAATCATAACAAATCACCCAAATTGCCCTGATCAAAAGTCTGCATACTCTTAGGTTTTTAAAAAATGTTTATTACCCCTTTCAGCATCAATGACAGTGTGCAGTCTATTGTAATAGTTGTCTACGAGGCCCAGAATTCTTGCAGGTGGTATAGCTGCCCTTTCTTGTTGACCCCTCACCAAATATAGCACTTATGGTCATGACCATAAAAGCTCTATTTTGATTTAGTCACTCCAGATTACAGTGTGCTAGAAGCTGTGAGGCGTTGTCAGGCAAATAGTAACTGGGCTTTTTTGTGGCATTGACACAGTAAAGGCTTCTTTCTGGCAACTCCACCGTGCAGCTAATTTTCATTCAAGTATTGTGCTCCTGTTTTTCTTATGAGGTTACCTGTGGGTTTTTCTTTGCATTCCAAACAATTCTTCTGGCTTCAATCTTTCTTGGTCTATCTGACCTTGGCTTGGTATGAAAAGATCCCTGAATTTTCCACTTCCTAATAAGCGATTGAACAGTACTGACTGGAATATTCAAGGCTTTGGATATCTTTTTATATCCTTTTTGATGTTTATAAAGTTCCATTGCCTTGTTATGCAGGTATTTTGACAGTTCTTTTCTGCTAACCCATGACTCCATATCTAGCCTGCTCAGTGCATCTACACGAGTGCTAACTTGACTATCTAAACACAGACACCAATTGCAAAAAGCCACAGATGTGGAAAAAAACCTTTACTTGCCAGTTTAACGTATGTGCACACCAAGGTTGATTTGGGCGATTTCTGTTATTGCGATTTAAAAAAAAAAAAAAAAAAAAAGCAGCCAAACTAGGAGAAAAAAAAAACCTGTTCATAACCTTAATTAAGACTTTTTTGCCATGATCACTCAGGTTTTCAATATCAAAATTTTGGCTTCACACATACCACACCATTTGCACATGTTTAATCTGCAGCTTAACATTCCCGGCATTTTAGTGCTGGTCCAGATGCATGCAGCATCTGGACCTTGCGTTAGGTAGCTTTACCATCTCCATTTGTACTTTTTACCATCATTGAAAGCACAAGTAAAAGAAAATCCCACATTTGGGGTTGTCCACAGAAAAGCTGGGAAATCTTCCAATGGGACACTAGTCCTGGAGATCTGGGCAGCGCCGCGCCCCCCCCCCCCCCCCCCCCCAAGGGATTCCCTTAACTTGCAGGGATTTCCTCTTACTTCCTGTTTTGGCTATGGGACAGAAAGTGAAGGGAAATCTCCCCAATGGGACACGGATGGCAAAAAACTGACAGGGGGTTGTAACCCTCCCTTACTCTACCAAAAATGCATATACAATTCTACATTGAAACTAAAAACACTAAGGCTCGGTTCACACTGGGGCGACTTGGGATCCGACTTGTACGCCCTCAAGTCGCCCCAAGTCGCCCCAGAAATAGATTCAATGGGAGTGAACGCTAGCGTCTTAATAGACGCTACTGAAGTCGCTCCGACTTCAGAGCGTACTCCCTGTACTACTTTGATCCGACTTGGTAGGCGACCTGTACCATAGAAAATCAATGGAAGTCGCCTCCAAGTCGGATCTCTCTGTAAAGTCAAGCGACTTTGCAGGGAAAACCCCTCCCTCCCCCCCTCCGTCCCAGAGAGCTGATTGGCCACAGGCGAAGTCGCCTGTCATGGAGGCGACTTCAAGTCGCCTTGTAATTTGCTGAAGTCGCGCTGAAGTCGTGTTGCCCCAGTGTGAACCGACCCTTAGGGTTTAATACTACTTTAGGGCAAAGCATAGATCAGCAATGTTCACTAGTCCACAGCAACCCAATATTAAACTCATTAGTTTGGAGCAGTTAAAACAAGAGATTACTGGCAATTACTTACCATTTGTCACTGTATATTGCTATTGGTAGTTTTAAATACTAGAAAGTAAGGCATATATTAGGAATAATTATTAAATGTGCAAGGTAATTGCATGGCTACACAAAGATTGAAAAAAATTTAATAAAAACGCATTTTTCAACAGTACTTACTGACAGAGCTCTACGTTTCCTGAGGTATCATTAAGTTGCAGGATGATAGCATGTCGTGTATCTACTATAGCCACATCAGCGTCTCTCCCTTTTGTTGGACTTGTGACAGGTAGAGTTTGAAAAAGGCACTAATATATTAAAAAAAAAAAAAAAAAAAAAAAAAAAAAGTTACTTTTCCGTGAAGGCCCAGCTCTGGAAATATAGTAATAGCTATACCCTAGGCACTTAGTTAAAAATGTCAATAGTAAATAAAAGATACACAACTTGAGCGTAACAACTTCTAAATCAGCACATTTTTAAAAGTGCTACAATTCCTGAATTTCCGCTGTAAAACATTAGGTACACATTTGTATCCCCGAAAATAAGCCCGGGTCTTATATTAATTTTGGAAGCAAGAGACCCATTAGGGCTTGACATGCACTGACTTCTCTCCATCTCCCTGTCAGGAATCCCCAGTGGCACTGCGTAAAAGTGGGTGTAAAATCCACTGTATTATATCATGTGAACTGCATTTTTCTGTAATCCATTTGTGATAAATACCTTGTTATGGCACTTCCGTGACCCGTCGATCCTCTACCTGCACGGACCTTAATATTCTGGTGCAGTCCAGGGGATGCTCCGAGCATTGCAGAGGGAGGGGGGGGGGGGGGGGGGGGCGTGAGAATCAGCTGAGCGCCGCTCAGCGTTTACATTATAGAATATTGTAATACAATGCATTTTAGGATTTAACGACCACTTTAAACTAGGGCTTATTTTTAGGGAAACACGGTAGTATGTAAAACTCTGTAAAAGTAGCCATCATACCCAAAAAGCAGACCTCATAAGCAGCACACTTCCCCTTTACACTGCACGACTTGCTGTTGCACTATGCAAGGTTTACATTCAATTTATTTTCTTGGGCACAGGTAAAACGGTCCATGGCCAGTTGGCTTATCAGATCTCTCACCTCTTGCTATCCCACTGCAATTTTTGATTTTTAGTATTCAATCCTTTCAGCTGCCTTCAGTCTAGTCCAGCAACATCACAGGTCAACTTTTGTCCTACTACAAAAGGCAGTCCTGAGTGCTGCACTCTACATGATCAGGCCAGCTTGATAGACATGCTGCAGGAGACCTGGGGCCCACTTGACAGAATAAAAAAATGGCTTTTCCAAAAGCAGAAGATGACCATCAGAGCACTGAGCAGAAGTTAAGCATTGAAAAGAAATAACACACACACACACACAAACTTAAAAAGCAGTCCTTGCACTTTATGCAAGGTCAGTTTATTCAGCAAGGCCCCCAGTCCTATCCTAGTCCGTTGCGGATAAACGGTCTAAAAACACGTGGTAGAGACAAAAATAAATAAATAAAAGTTCACCTTTTCAGGCAGAATTTCACTTTTCATATTAAATAGGGCCTTTTCTGCCCAAGCCATCCCCAATGTGCTCATCACTTACTTCGTCCAGCAGCTTTGAATTCTCCCATTTGAAATTTTTAAACATGCTTTCCCTCTTCTATCACTTCCTGTAGGTCATGTGACATTTCAGGGAACTTCATATCCCATCATGCACTACATCACAGAATAGGGCATGTATTACCAGTCTGGACCACACCTCCCTCATCACCTAGTTTTATTTCCACCCACTTTCCTACTTCAAGGTGGCCATACATTTGTCACATGGCAGGCGCACAACTGCTACCCACGCTTGGTGTACCATGAACAACATTTATTTAATGGCAATGCAAGTTTGCAGCAAACATGTGCGTTTTCTGTGCAATTAGCCATGTGTTAGAAAACACACAGATGTGAATAGAGCCAAATTGTTCTTGTGTAAAACACAAATTAAACCTACAGGCCTCATTCAGTCTAGGTTCACATCTATGCGGCTGCACTTGATGCGTTTTTCAGGCACGTTTCAGTGCATTTTAATCAGCCTTTATCCTGCTGAAAGCATAAAATATAATAAATATATACACACACACACACACACATATACATACATATATATATATACACACACATACATATACATACATACACACACACACAAAAAAAAAAAATATATATATATATATATATATATATATATATATATATATATATATATATATATATATATATATATATAACAAAATGCGTGGGTGATGTCATTGGATGGCCATGCCCCACTGCTATATAAAAGACGGCGAAGAGCGGGCGACAATACAAATAAAGACAACAGAAGAGCATTTAAAAAAAAAAAAAAAAAAAAAAAAGATATATATTTTAGCGGGTAACCGTCGGCGAGGAAGAAGACAGCAGCGGGAAGAGATGGTAGCGGCGTGAAGAAGACTAGACAACACAGAGCTATTAATAAAAGGAATTGTCAAAAACCAGCTCTTGTGTTTTTATGACATTTCACTGCTTTTTTGGTGAATGGGGAGGGGTACGATGTACCCGATCCCCACATAGGGGGGTCCCCGGATCTCAGGGGGCTTCCAGATTCCAATAAGCCACCCGCAGACCCCAACAAAGACCGGCTAGGGTTGTTGGAAAGAGGCCCTTGTCAACATGGGGCAAGGTGCTTTGGGGAGGGGGGGGTGCAGAGTCCCCCAAAAGAACCCTCCCCCTAATCTAAACTTAAAATTTTCTGGAGACCCTAGCTGCATCTAGATATCTGAGAAGTCAAACATTTAAAATAATGGAAGAGTTTTCTTCCATAGGGTCACTGGGGTTTTTGCAGAGGGAAGGCAGAATAACTCTGCCACCTTCTGTAGATACATAGGGTCTGGTTTCATTATCGCTCTGAGGAATAGTTGGAGAGGCTTCTTTGATAAACAAAGCTTATAACCAGCCAACTCTTCCAGCCATGACAATGGCAAGGAAAAAGGCCATCTTAAAGTCAGTCACTCCTGGATCGAGCTCTGCTACACTGCCGGGGATATTAGCCCAATCAAGGCGTGCCAACGCTGCCGACAGGCCACTTTTCACCAACAGACACCTCATTGAACAATGTCCTAGCAATGCAAGGGCACAGCTGCAAAAAGCTGAGTTAGACTTACCGGTAACTCCTTTTCTGAGAGTCTTCCAGGACAGCCCATGAGACCTTGGGCTCCTCCTACCAGGACAGGAAACACGTCACCCCCACCAGATAAAAGGGCGGTCCTCCAGGCCCATGTCAGTATTCTCAAGAACCGTAGGACCCTGCAAAACATATGCATAATACACATAACTTCAGACAATACCGGGTGGGAATCCGGCTGTCCTGGAAGACTCTCAGAAAAGGAGTTACCGGTAAGTCTAACTCAGCTTTTCTCCAAGCGTCTTCCAGGACAGCCCATGAGACGATGAGCCAGAACTTACCAGTCTAGGGAGGGACAACTGCCTGAAGGACCTTACGACCAAACGCCTGCTCCTGAGCTGATAGGAGATCCAGGCGATAATGTTTAATGAAGGTCAAGTAACTGGACCAAGTGGCAGCCCTGCAAATTTGTTCCGGTGAGGCACCAGCCCTCTCAGCCCAAGACGTAGACAAGGCTCTAGTTGAGTGCGCAGTAACAAAAGGTGTAGGGACCTCCCTAATTTTGTAAGCTTCCAAGATGGCTTGCTTGATCCATCTAGCCAATGTGGCTTTAGATGCACTATTCCCCTTGTGAACTCCAGAAAAGGAGGACAAACAAGGCATCAGTTTTCCTAAAGGTCTTCGTGACCTCAAGATAGACCAAGAGAATCCTTCTTACATCTAGAAAACTAAATTTTCTTTCTAAGTCGCCCTGTGGCTAACTACAAAAGGTTGGCAATACAATGTTCTGAGATCGGTGGAATGTACTTGCCACATTGGGCAAAAAACCTGGATCGGATCGTAACACAACTCGATCCTCAAAAATCGTGAGGAAGGGCTCCCTAACTGATAGGGCCTGCAACTCACTTACCCTACAAGCTGAGGTAACAGCTATAAGGAACACAGTTTTTAATGTAAGTAACTTAACTGACATACTTTCCAGAAGTTCAAACGGAAATTCTACCAGAGTTTGAAGTACTAGGGACAGATCCCACGTTGGACAACTTCTCACTACTACTGGTCTGGCCCTAGAGATAGATTTGAAAAATCTGGCTATAGTGGGATTTTCCAGGAGAGAAAACTGGAGGAACACACTAATAGCTGCCGCCTGTACCTTTAAGGTACTAACAGAAAGACCTGTCGACCCCCTCTTGGAAAAATTCCAAAATAGACGGAATATCATGAGTTAATCTATCATTTTCAGATAACCATGAGTTAAACCTTTTCCAAACTTTGGAATATATGGCTCCAGTAACTGGCTTCCTGCAATTAACGAGAGTCCTGACTACTTTGTCAGAGAACCCTTGGGCGCTCAGTATCTTTTCTTCAGATACCAGGCCGTCAAGTTTAAGGAAACCACCTGAGGGTGCGATACTGGACCCTGCAATAATAGGTCTTCCCTTTTCGGAAGACTCCACGGAGGCTCTGAAACCAGAGACTGTAGCAGGGAAAACCATGGCCTCTTGGGCCAAAACGGGGCAATTAGAATCAGATTTGTCTCTTCCAGCCGAAACTTCCGGAGGACTTCTGGAATCAGCCTGATTGGCGGAAAGGCGTAACATAGGCCTGGAGGCCACAGGTTCGCCAGAGCATCGATCCACAAGGCTTGGTCTGCCGGGTTCATGGAAAAGAATATATCTCCGTCTTGCGGTTGTTTCGGTTTGCGAACAAATCCGCTACCGGATAACCCCATCTCTTGGTGAGGTCTGCAAAGACTTCGGGATGAAGGGACCAGTTGTCTCGGTCTATCCTGTGACGGCTGAGATAATCTGCCAGGCAATTGTTTTTCCCCTTCAGGTGTACAGCAGAAATGGAGGCTAGATTCCCCTCTGCCCATGAAAGGATCTCCTGGGCAATGGACTGAAGCCTCCGGCTTCTCGTGCCTCCCTGCTTGTTGATATACGCGACTGTCGCTATATTGTCTGACAGGATTTGGAGGTTGTGACCCCTGATCTCCATCTGAAAAGACTGGAGGGCTCTCTGGACTGCAAGCAGCTCTCTTTGATTGGATGAGGCCCTTGCCTCCTCTGGGGACCACTCTCCTTGTGCTACTGCATTGCTGAGGTGGGCCCCCCGTCCCCAGGAACTCGCATCCGTGGTAATCCTTCGGGAAATGGGAAAGGACCATGGGAGACCTCCTGCTAGGTGCTGACCAGCTCTCCACCACCACAGGCTTCTTTTTATCCTGTTTGGAAGCCAGATTCTTGACTCCAGGGACCTTACGTCCCCGTCCCAGTTTCTTAAAAGAAACCTTTGTAACGGACGCTGACGGAGTCTCGTCCATGGTACTGAGGGAAAACATGAGGTCATAAGACCCACTGCCCTCGACACCTGTCTCAGAGAGACCGACTGGTTGGTCTGCAATGTTGACATAGTCTGGAACACTTTGGTAATCTTCTCCTGAGGAAGAAAAACGCTTTGGTTCACGGAGCAAAAATCGTAACCCAGATAAGTTACTTTCTGGGCCGGAATCAAGGACGATTTTTCTTTGTTTATTAGCCAGCCTAGGGACTGTAAGAAGTCCTGTACAGCCTGGAGATCTTCCAACAGCCTTTGGTATGACTTTGCCACTATCAGGAGGTCGTCTAAGTAAGGGATAACCGTTATTGCCTTTAATCTTAGAGGAGCCAGCACTTCCCCCAACACCTTCGTAAAGATGCGTGGGGCTGAGGAAAGACCGAAGGGGAGGGCCTGAAATTGAAAATGTCGGGTCCCCATACCCGTCTTCACTGCCAATCTCAAAAACTTTTGGAAGGCTGGATGGATAGGGATGTGAAGATAAGCATCCCTTAAGTCCAACGTGGCCATAAAGCAGTTTGGGTATAGTAGGTTTTTGATTGTAAAAACCGTCTCCATACGGAAATGCTTGTATCTGATGGACTTGTTTAAGGTCCGGAGATTCAGGATAAGTCGAAACTTTCCTGCCGGCTTTCTGACCACAAATACATGGGAATAGAATCCCTTGCCCCGCTCCGATCGAGGAACAGGAATCAGGACTTTTTGATCTAATAAGTCTCCGATCTGGAGACCCAGAGCCCTCGCTTTCTCCCGATCTTGTGGAGGAAATGTGACCAACAAACGTTCTGGTGGTTGGTGAACAAACTCCAGCCTGTACCCGTTGGTCACTTGGTCCAGGACGAAGGGGCTCAGAGTGACTGCTGCCCACTGTGGGATGAAGGCCCTCAATCTCCCTCCCACCGGGGAACACAAGTCACTGCGGCTTGGCGGGCTGTTGAGGAGGGTTAAATAGCACTCCTCCTTTGCCTCTGCCTTTGTGCCCAGTCCAATGCTTTTTCGGCCTGCTGTCCTTTTCTCTAGGACTCTGTTGCCTGTTTTGGCCACGAAAAATTTTTCTGGCTGTCTGAACTCTCTTTTTCTCTGGAAACGCCTTTTTCTTATCAGCCGTGCGTTCCAGTGCCTCTTGTAGACCTGGGCCAAATAAATGATCGCCAGTTAAAGGAAGGCCACAAAGGCGCAACTTGGAGGCCGAGTCCCCTGACCAGGTCTTAAGCCAAAGGCTTCTCCTGGCCGAGTTCACTAGAGCCGAAGTCCTGGCTGACATTCTTACCAACTCAGCGGAAGAATCTGCCAAAAAACCCACTGCCTGAAATAGGAGAGGAAAAGACTTTAAAATTTGCTCTCTGGAGGTACCTGCTGACAGATGTGACTGAATCTGAGTCAACCAAACCTCCAGATTTCTGGCCACACAAGTGGAAGCCAAAGCTGGTTTCATGTTTCCAACTGCTGAGTCCCAGGCTCTGTGGAGAAGGATATCCCCCCTCTTGTCCATCGGATCCTTAAGCGTACCCATATCATCAAACGCCAGGTCCGAGTTTTTTGAAACTTTTGAAAGAGGTGCGTCTAACTTGGGATTCTTATTCCATGGCTGCGCAGTGTCCTCATCAAAAGGAAACCTCCTTTTTAGGTTACTAGAGAAGAATGGTTTTCTCTCAGGATTATCCCATTCCAGTTTAATAGTATCAACCAAAGAACTATGAACTGGAAACACTCTTGATTTTCTCTTATGTAATCCTTTATACATAAGATCATGTTTGGATAACTGAACCTCTTCCTCTTTTAATTCAAGGGTAGTATAGATAGCCTTTAATAAGTCATCTACATCCTCAACAGATAACTTAAATCTTGAGCCTCGAGTGGATTCTCTATCTCTGGGCTCTGTATCTGACCCTGATTCTTCCAGAGAAGAACGGGTAGATCTGACCTCAGCCTCAGAGTCCTCACTCTCTGCCTGCTGCGGAGTGCTTACTGACGCCTTCAGTGAAGACGGACTCTCTGCTGGAGTCTGGAGCTTGTCAATAAGCGTTCTAAAGGAACTGAAGGTGGACGCAAGCTCATCCCTAACAGAAGTAAGCATCTTCTGGCAAGAGGCAATCGGGTCATCCTTTACTAGGCCTTCTATACAGGTGCGACAAACTGCTTTGCTCCATGAGGAGCTCAATTTGTTTGCGCAAACCGCACATTTCCTTTTAAGTGGCTGCGCTTGGGCCTTGTCCTGAGTCTTGGTCTGCAAGACAAAATAAATGACCCACAATGTAATTAAAGCCATACAATCACTCCGTAACACCACGTGCAGGAGGGAGGAAATGTGTCCCCTTACACCCACTACTACAGAGGGGGGAGGGGGAGGGAACACTCACAGGGATAGCAAGGTGGTGACAGAACACCCCAGGCTTACCTGTGAGGTGCTGGTGTTGGGAACTGCATCCGCTGCCTGTGCAGGTACTGCAGGAGGATCCATTCTGCCCCTCTTGGTCATCCACAGCCTGGCTGCTTAACACCAAGAAACACCAGCAGCCAGCGTTCTCTGTTCGCGCCGTTTATGAAGACTGGAACCTCGTCTCCAGCGCCCGATGATGATGTCCTATGCCCCGGAAGTAACCCTCTCCAGGCACTTCCTGTGGGCCAGCTTGGAGCGCAATAGCTCCGCCCCCTCGAACGCTGCGGCTTCCTCCATTCCTTGCTCAGATCAGCCAGGCTGTCGGCAGGGAAGGACAACCGAAGCTCAGCTGAGCTAGAGTGCAATGCACTGCGCTAGGGGCACGACCTCACACCGGTCCTGGCCCTCTCCAGGCACTGAGGACAGAGAACAGCAACACAGCCAACCTCCCCAGCGGTGTGCTGCTTCTGGCAGAGGAAGAGGTAAGTGATATGCCCCAGAAAAAAGCCATACAAAGCCCCTGCTTATAAGGCCTATGGGAGCAGGTTCCATGAACATGTTACCCCCCGTCCGGAGGAAACACAAATAACTGACATGGGCCTGGAGGACCGCCCTTTTATCTGGTGGGGGTGACGTGTTTCCTGTCCTGGTAGGAGGAGCCCAAGGTCTCATGGGCTGTCCTGGAAGACGCTTGGAGAAATCTGCATTTTTCATGCCCGACACAATGGTCCACAACAAAATGGCACTAGCAACAGAGCCCATGGACCACAGAAGCAAGGCGGAAGTGGCACGCCAGTGTCTACTATCCATGCACGGAGGACTCAGCAGCCTTTGGTGACTCGCTACACCACATCATCCATGAAGAGCCCAGTAAAATCTAAACCGCAGATGGCTGCACAACATCCACCCACGCCACGAGGAGCGCCAAGGGCTGGAAAGAGAACACCTACTGCACAAGGATGACACAGACTCTCATACAGACTTCCCTACCACCAACACCCCTATACTTAATACTACTTTGAAAGAAAAGCTGGTATTCCTGCGTGCATCATTACATGTGGACATTACATCCTCCTTGCAACAAATCAGAGATGACAGAAGACTTGGGTGACAGAAAGGATCATGTGGAGACAAAAATGGGAGGAATGTGCCTCATCCTCCAATGCTTTTGTTGATTCTGATACTGAAAAAGGGCAACCACATAGCCTGGTTAAACATGCCCACAGCGGAGTTGCTAGTAGACAGGGTCCACTGTCTACGGAGACCATATCACTTTCCCAATACGGTCACAATTCTTCGGTTGCATTTCTTTCACATCAAACAAGTCCTAGTACTCTTCAGAAGTCCCAATTCTGTGCCTGCATCCTATGTGGCCTTAAAAGTTTTTCCTGACATCTCCCAATATACTATGCAACTTAAGAACATGCGAACAGTGACTAAGGCACTCCATAACCACAAAATTCCATTTGAATGCAGATAACCTAATGTTCATAAACAAAGGCACCACAGTCCAAAATCTCTTCACTAGATGAAGACCTACAATTCCTGAGACATTAAAGCATTCTTCCGGAGGATTGTTCTTCGGGGTCAGTGAATACTCCACAGAAAAAAAAAAAAAAAAAAAAAAAAAAAAAAAAAGCAGCTCCTGAAACCTTTATTTGATCCTCATGGCGGGTGTGAGCTTAACTACCATAGCTCATTACTCCTGACTCAGTTCACAATACAAATGCACCTGGATCACGGTTAGATCCTTTTCTAGGACTTTCTTCTCTACCCAGATTTTGTTACATTGTTCTTCCCTTGTTCTCGGTTCTATAGCCATACCATGCAGCAAAAGGACTGCAAGTAAACTGCTCCCGAGGACAACTCAGGTCCTATATGCAGCTGACCGCTGAGTTAGACTATTGGTTTTAGATCCCACCACTGCTCTTAACCACTTCAATACTGGGCACTTTCGCCCCCCTCCTTCCCAGACCAATTTTCAGCTTTCAGCGCTCTCACAATTTCAATGACAATTGCGCGGTCATACAATGTTGTACCCAAATGAAATTTTTATCATTTTGTTCACACAAATAGAGCTTTCTTTTGGTGGTATTTATTCATTACTCCATTTTTTATTTTTTGCGATATAAGCGAAAAAAGAGCGGAAATTTGGAAAAAAAACAATATTTTCTTCTTTCTATTTTAATAAAAATCCAATAAAATCGAATTTTGTCATAAATTTAAGCCAAAATGTATTCTGCTACATGTTTTTGTTAAAAAAAATCCCGTTAAGTGTATAATAATTGGTTCGTGTGATCACGGACACATGTGCGCAAATGATAATGTACAGATGTGCACAGGTGATCACGGACATATGTGTGCAGATAATCATTGGGACATGTGATTTTACTGGGACATATGTGGGGGACAGGTGTTTTTACTATGTGGGGACATGTATTTTGGGGACATGTGTTTTGGGGACATGTATTTTGGGGACGTGTGTTGGGGACATTGTGTGTTTATTTTGTGTTTTTTACATTGTGGGGACACTAGACTGGTGATCAGTGAGTAAAAAGCTGTAAAAAACAGCTCATACTCACTGATCACCAGCCGGCTGCAGCGATCCGCTCTCCTCTCCTCACTGACAACTTCCGTGTGAGGAGAGGAGAGCAGATTGCCTAGCAACCGGCTCTGTGTTTACATCACATGACGGCTGTGATTCGACACGGCCGTCATGTGATCAGGAGGGCCAATCACAGAGCCCTCCTACCGATCGGAGATGCGCCGTGTCCGGGTGACACGAGCGCATCGGGATCACGCCGCTGCGCGGGCACGCGCGCGCGCGATCCCGCTCCTTCTGAGGGACGTTCCTGAACGTCCACTCAGAAGGAGAGATAGCCCACCCGGCCGTTTATGTGCAGTGGCCGGGTGGGAAGTGGTTAAACTTTTTAAGATTCCACAATGGTGTTCAAAATCATATCATTAAATGCCCACGGCTTGAATCATCCAGCCAAGCTTTATTTTCTGTGGAAAGAAGCTCGATCACTTCAATGTGACATCTTGTGTGTGCACGCAAGAGACACTTCCAGGCCGCCTCTCCTACTGGATGCTGCAATAAGCATTTTCCTAATATTTATATGGCCAATGCACTGGTCAAGAATGGTGTTATCACCTGTCAAGGAGTTTCGTTTTGTCTAAAAACATCCTACCTGGACCAAAATGGAAGATACATAATTTTGGTATGTACTATTCACTCCAAAGCATACACTTAGTCAACCTCTATGCCCCCAAAAATCATCCAGTCAGCTTCTTTTAAAAAGTACAAACTCATCTCTGCTTCCAAGGAAGGCTCTCTGATCATCTGTGGAGACTGTTATGAATATACGCATCTGTACTTTGCCACCCTCACCAGGCCGCATTCCCACTTTTTTCAACACTTTATTCACTCGGTAGATCAGTTTGATGTTTGGCGCTGCCAGCATGCAAGCGAAAAAGATTTTACCTTTTTTTCGCAACACGCCATACTACTTGTTCCAGAATGTTCTTGTTGATAAAAATTTACTAAAGTCAGAAACTTTAAAACAAAAACATTTCAGGAATTGTTCAAACGGTATCCAATAAGCCCATTTAACACCTTGGACAAATCCAACAGTGAAAGCTCTTTTGCTGAACCAGTGTGACAGGGTCTCTTACTGAGAGAAACCGCTTAATCAACAGATCTTCCGTCAACTTAATGTTTAGGCAGAAGGAATGTGCTCAAATGTATAAATGCAGGAGTACTAACTGCTAAGCCCTACTCCACACCATCCCGAAGAAAGTCCAAAATAATTAGAATTGAAGGAATATAAACATTTCTCTTTGCTCACCATGAAGAAAAAAATCTTTCCATACTTTAACAGAGAGTTTTCAGGTGACATTTCTTGAAGGAAAACGTTAAAGCGGCCTTCACCCCTAAAAGGAAGTTCAGCTGACCCTCTTCCACTTTTTTGGTGGGAGCAGGTACTTAGTTTTGTCAGGTAGTTACTCCCACTGAAAATTTCCTAGACAATCCCAGCAGAGGTCACCCCCTCTTCACTCACACATGCATAATGAGGAGCCAGCTTTGAAGTTGCAAGGAATCACAGCTGGCTTTCCACAGTCACAATGGCAGCACCAGAGACCTGGAAAACAACCGGCCCAGTTGAGAACAGCACTGGATTCCTGGACTTGTGTCCAGGAATCCAGGATTTATAAAAATTCAGTAGCTGCAGTATTTGTAACTACTGAATTAGCATTTTCAAAAATGAATGAAGAGCCTCTTCAAAATACCCTCTCTGAAAAACCTTTTAAGCATCAAGCATATGTCACTCAAAATCCAGGCAATGGGATGCATCACTGGAAGGTTTAACACAACTGTCAGAGGTTGGGGGCTAAACCAACATACTCTGTAGATCTGCAAACCATGTTCTCTTGGGCCACCAAGAAGAGATCAGTACAAGTCAGCACTTGGACTGACTTAGGTTTCTGCAATACCCATAGAATTAGTGAAAGGGGAGGAAATGCATATTCTAGGCTGAACGGACAATCTTTTGGAAAGGGCACCCATGTCTCAAGAACCTTACTTCACAAAAGTAGTGTTGTACATTTCTGTTCATCTTGCTTTGGAATTGGTCCATTAACACCATTCCCCACTTGTCATGGAACTAACACCCATCAGGCTTCCTGAAACCAGTAGCACCGGCGGGGGACCCGAGAAGAGGAGAACCAGGGCTGCTCAAGCTAACAAATAAAAAATGACGGAATAAGCCTGGTTGAATGTTACCAACTACTACTACCAGCTTTAACATGTAATTGAGGAGAATGAGAACAACATGGTATGTAAGGAAGACAATCTAAAGGATAGCCTACGGACCATCCAGTCAGGACACGTAGACAAGAAACCCTGTCTAAACTGAGGGACGGGGGGGAACCAGTAATCATCTCTCAAGTTGCGGTCCTGGTAACGATTGGAGAAAACTAAAATTCTGAGTAGCTATGAGAAAAGGAATAGGAGGTACAATCTTCCAAAGAGGACACCTGTTTTTAGGAGACAACTAAAAAAGGGAATTTCCCTCACTTTGGAGGTGTATGGGAAAAAAAAAAAAAAAAAAGTTTGCTATAGCTACACTAATATATAAAAAATATGGATCTCAAAAAAAATAAAAAACCCAAACTCGCAGGTTTATTAAAAATTACCCTGTCAAGGCACTAACCAGTAAAGATAGTGGCATCATACAAACCTGTCTGCCAGTTTGTTAAAACCTTAAGCTGGCCATACACCATACAATTTTCCTGTTCAATTTTCTTTAGATTTACCTTCAACTATGTAGTACAAGGGCCTGCCTGATTGCATCCAAATTGAAAGTGTTTAGGTTTGACCTCCTATTATATGGTTTTGGTGAATCTAAAGGAAAGTTGAACAGGAAAATTGAATAGTGTATGGCCAGCCTTACTCTGTAGCAAAGCTTAACTACTGATCCAATTCCACACTTATGCGCAAGTAGAAAACCGTGTCCCCCAGTGGTCGCTTTGTTTCCTCCAAGTGACCCCTATTTCATTGTGTCCTGCAGCCACTAGGGGTCAACAGGAGGAACCACAGCAACCAGTGGTGGGACCCACTGATTGAACAGCCGGAGAAGTCGAATCAGCTCAATGCTGGTAGCAAACTCACTGACAGACATGTATGTATGTATAATACCACTTTCTTCAATTGTAAATACATTTTTTTTTGTTAAAACCAGACAGGGATCTCAAAAGCCAAACTGTGCAAAAAGGCTATACATTTTAGGACAAGGATAACATGGTACCTGGTAGCACTGATCAGAACGCCAATAGATGACAAATTTCTCATGTATCTCATTGTGAATCAAAAGAACAGCTTGATCCATTTTAAGCTTAGGTGATCTTCGTAATAGACCTTCATAAAAGAGAAAAAAAAAAAAAAAGGGGGAGGAGAAAAGATACGTTTACACAACAGTTTATACTCAAATATTCTTGTAACAAAATCGGTTTTGCTACCAGAACCAAGTGAATTTAATGTGTTAAAATATTCTGCACAGTAGTGAGCTTGGCTAAGTGTATACCATTACAGTAACCATGGCCTTTAAATAAAAACAGTACTGAGAATACATATAAAATAATTTTTACGCGGCCATCTGGGTGCCTTCCTGTCTAGCGTTACCGAGACATGTATTCTGCCATACATTACAATAAGAACTCCAAGTGGCTTACTGTCTCCCAAATGTGCCAAGATCAGACCTGTAACATTTCCATGTAATACAACTCTTACTTTCTGCAGTCACTACCTGCCAAATTTTATATACATTTTTTTTTATCTGACCCTTGACTATATTGACCCTTGCTGATGGAACTACCAAGCATGCGCTCTAATTTACAAATGACTGCACAGTCACTGACTAACTTTTTAGAAAAGGGAGCACAATAAGACTAACTTATTTCTTTAAATCATCCATTATAATAAATTTCAACAAGCCAGCTACAAAATTGTAACCAGGTTGTACCATACCCCAAAGCTCCAACATCATATGTACCCCTCTGAGATGTGTTGGCGATGTGGTACAGACAGGGGTAACCTATTACATACTCTTTCCCCACTCCAGGAAAAAAACATTTTGTTTATGCTGCTCGGACATGCATTCTGCCCACATGAACATCACCAGATCCATCTTCTCTGCAGCAATGGACCACAAAAAAAAAAAAAAAAGGAAGGGGGAGGGAGGAAGCTTAACTTCCAGTGGCCAGTATGAGAGAGTGAGCATGATAACACCAAATTTAACACACCTGAGACCCCGTAACACTAACGAGTCACATGACACCAGGGAGGAAAAATGGCTAATTGGGCCCAACTTGGACATTTTCACTTAAGGGTGTACTCACTTTTGTTGCCAGCGGTTTAGACATTAAAGCAGAGTGCCGCCAAAAAAATAAAGTCAGCAGCTACAAATACTGCAGCTGCTGACTTCTAAAATAAGGGACTTACCTGTCCAGGGCACCCGCGATTTCCTCACCCGGAGGCGACTTGTCACTCGGCTCCCAGGTGCAGGCGCCGGCATCTTCAGTAAGGGAATCAGGAAGTGAAGCCTTGCGCGGGTTGCGCTGCGCGTCCTGACTGGTCACTGCTGTCCTTTGGGACCTGTGTCTCTCCCGGGGGGGGGGGGGTGATGGAGGAGGGGCTGGGCATGGCATAGATGGCCGCAGATTCTGCAGTGATCTATCACCAGAAGTGGGAGCAAATACCTGGATTAGACAGGTATCGGCTCCGCCCCTGAAAAAAGGTGCCAAATGTGACATCGGAGGGGAGGAACCGGAAGTTCAATTTTTGGGTGGAGCTCCACTTTAATGGCTGTGTGTTGAGTTATTTTGAGGGGACAGCAAATTTACACTGTTATACAATCTGTACACTCACTACTTTACATTTGTAACAAAGTGTCATTTCTTCAGTGTTGTCACATGAAAAGATAGAATAAAATATTTACAAAAATGTGAGGGGTGTACTCAATTTTGTGATAGATATCTATCTATCTATATCTCTCTCTATATATATATATATATATATATATATATATATATATATATATATATATATATATATATATATATATATATATAGATAGATAGATAGAGATATATATACATACACACACATAGTATATAATGAATGCTAAGCTCCTTCCACCATGTCACCTATGAATGAAGAATGGTGAGCCCATTGGTGGTCACTTACTGTCTCCATGGCGGGTGCCCAGGACAGAGCTGCTATATAGAAGGACCATGCTGAGGACTAGCACTAAGGACAGGCAGTAGGTAGAGACACAGGTGGGCCAAGCCGAGTCCATCCTCCCGCAGTCCTCTCCGCTCTCCTCCTGGCTGGGTGTCTTCCAGCGTTTCTTCCTCCTCCCTCTCCGTCTTCTTACTTCCTCCAGGGCTCCCCGCCGCTAGCTCAGCTGAGAATGATGCATTGCACAACCTGACCGTCGTGTTTTCTGGCTGTACACTCTTTTCTAAAGTGTCACCTGACTTGTTAGCCCCGCGGCCGCCCTTGTTTTCCTATTTGTGGTTATCACACCAGACCCGGTGTAGGTGTGTATGTTCCCAGTCTGACAGTCCACTCCCAAAGAGTACCGTACCCGGCCTGCGTGTACCCGCCCCCTTCTTCCTGTAATCTGCACGTCATCCTCCGACTTGTCTGCCCCCTTGTGTACAGTGCGCGCTCCCGACCTTCAACTTGACTGCTCCTCCTATCATATTCACATAACGTGACGACCACAGCCTGAGTTCGTGCTGCTGGTTAAAGTGAAACTAAAGCCCCTTTTCTTTTTAAATATGGACAGCACAAAGGAGGGTTTAATCTAACCCCTGTCAGTTTTGTTTTTCCCACCTGTGTGCCAATTGGGAGATCTCCTTTCACTTCCTGTCTGCATACTCACAACAGGAAGTGAGAGGAAATCCCTGGTTGTCACCAGAAATAGTGTCCCCATTGGATGAATTCCCCTCTATTCCTGTTCTGGTGACAACCCAACATTTGGGATGATCTCTCCCTCTTGGGGATAACCATAAACAGGGCAAATAAAGAGAGTGAACAGGCGCGCAGACAGCAATAGAAACTGACGGGGTTCTAATCCCACTCCCAATCTAAAACTTAAAAAAAAAAAAAGTTTTGCCTGTGGTAACATGTGATCTCCAGCTTCACTGTCACTTTAGGTTGTTTGGGCCAAATTAACGATTTCCTTCATTACTGTGCCCATTGAGTGCACTGTATAAATTCTCAGCTGCATACAGTATACAGCACTGTATTCTGGCAGTGAGACCAGGCCTTCCCTTCCCACACAGCACTCAGCCATTCATGGGAAGCTTTGTATCCTCTGAATGAATACAAAAAAATAACCCCTTTATTGATGGTCAAAAAGAGGAAATATAAACCCCCTTTGTTGGTGATTAGTATGAGGAAACATAATCCCCCTTCATTGGTGGTCAATAAGGGGAAATATAAACCCCCTTTCTTGGTGATTAGTATGAGGAAACATAAATCCCCCTTCATTGGTGGTCAATAAGGGGAAATATAAACCCCCTTTGTTGGTAATCAGTATGAGGAAACATAAATCCCCCTACATTGGTGGTCAATAAGGGGAAATATAAACCCCCTTTGTTGGTAATCAGTATGAGGAAACATAAACCCCCCTTCATTGGTGGTCAATAAGGGGAAATATAAACCCCCTTTATTAATGGTTAGTAATAGGAAGTAGAAAAAAAACTCTTTATTGATGGTCAATAAGAGAAAAATAACTTCCCTTTGTTGCTGGTCAACAAGAAACCCCCTTTAATGGTGGTCAGTAAGAGGAAATAAAAACCCAATTTATTGGTGGTCAGCAAGAAGAAATATAGACCCCCTTCATTGGTGGTCAGTAAGAGGGAAAAACCCCTTCTTTGGTGGTCAGTAAGAGGAAATATAAACTCCCTTTGTTGGTGATTAGTATGAGGAAACAAAAGCCCCCCCCCCCCCCCCCCCTTCATTGGTGGTCAATAAGGGGAAATATAACCCCCTTCATTGATGGTCAGCAAGAGAAACTATAAACCCTCTTTATTGGTGGTCAGTAAGAGGAAATACAAACACCCTTTATTGGTGCTCAGTAAGAGGATATACAAAATCTCTTTATTGGTGGTCAGTAAGGAAATACAAACCCTCTTTATTGGTGGTCAGTAAGGAAATACAAACCCTCTTTATTGGTGGTCAGTAAGAGGAAATACAAACCCTCTTTATTGGTGGTCAGTAAGAGGAAATACAAACCCTCTTTATTGGTGGAGTAAGAGGAAATACAAACCCTCTTTATTGGTGGAGTAAGAGGAAATACAAACACTCTTTATTGGTGGAGTAAGAGGAAATACAAACCCTCTTTATTGGTGGAGTAAGAGGAAATACAAACACTCTTTATTGGTGGAGTAAGAGGAAATACAAACCCTCTTTATTGGTGGTCAGTAAGAGGAAATACAAACCCTCTTTATTGGTGGAGTAAGAGGAAATACAAACCCCCTTTATTGGTGGTCAGTAAGAACAATTATAAACCCCCTTTATTGGTGGTCAGAAAGAGGAAATATAAACCCCTTTGTTGGTGATTAGTATGAGGAAACAAAAGCCCCCCCCCCCCCTTCATTGGTGGTCAATAAGGGGAAATATAACCCCCTTCATTGATGGTCAGCAAGAGAAACTATAAACCCCCTTTATTGGTGCTCAGTAAGAGGAAATACAAACCCCCTTTATTGGTGGTCAGTAAGAAGAAATACAAACCCTCTTTATTGGTGGTCAGTAAGAGGAAATACAAACCCTCTTTATTGGTGGTCAGTAAGAGGAAATACAAACCCCCTTTATTGGTGGTCAGTAAGAGGAAATACAAACCCTCTTTATTGGTGGTCAGTAAGAGGAAATACAAACACTCTTTATTGGTGGTCAGTAAGAGGAAATGCAAACCCTCTTTATTGGTGGTCAGTAAGAGGAAATACAAACACTCTTTATTGGTGGTCAGTAAGAGGAAATGCAAACCCTCTTTATTGGTGGTCAGTAAGAGGAAATACAAACCCTCTTTATTGGTGGAGTAAGAGGAAATACAAACCCCCTTTATTGGTGGTCAGTAAGAACAATTATAAACCCCCTTTATTGGTGGTCAATAAGAGGAAAAATAACCTCCCTTTGTTGGTGATCAATAAGAGGAAATGTAAACCCTCTTTATTGGTGATCAATTAGAGGAAAAATGAACCCCCTTTATTGGTGGTCAGTAAGAGGAAGTTAAAAAAAAACCTATTTTGGTGGTCAGTAAGAGGAAATATAAACCCCCCCTTATTGGTTGTCAACAAGAGGAAATATAAACCCCCTTTATGGGTGGTCAGTAATAGGAAATATAAACCCCTTTATGGGTGGTCAGTAATAGGAAATATAAACCCCTTTATGGGTGGTCAGTAATAGGAAATATAAACCCCTTTATGGGTGGTCAGTAATAGGAAATATAAACCCCTTTATGGGTGGTCAGTAATAGGAAATATAAACCCCTTTATGGGTGGTCAGTAATAGGAAATATAAACCCCTTTATGGGTGGTCAGTAATAGGAAATATAAACCCCTTTATGGGTGGTCAGTAATAGGAAATATAAACCCCTTTATGGGTGGTCAGTAGGAGCAAAAAAAAAAAACCTTCATCGCTAGTCAGAGGAATTAAAAACCTTCATTGGTGGTCAGTGGAAGCAAAAAAGAAACCCTCATTATTGGGGATCGGGGAAAAAAATAAATAAACCTCCTTCTTCATAGGCAGTCTACAGGAGTAATATTAACCCTCCCCCTCTTTCACTGGTGCCAGTGGGAGCAATAGCGAACCTACCTTTATTGGAGTTAGTGGTAGTAATATTAACCTCCCCCGCGCCTTTCACTGGTGTCAGTGCGAGTAATAGAGAACCTACCTTTATTGGTTAGTGGTAGTAATATTAACACCCCCCGCCTTCCACTGGTGTCAGTGCGAGTAATAGAGAACTTACCTTTAATGGAGTTAGTGGTAGTAATATTGACCCCCCCATTCACTGGCGTCAGTGCGAGTAATAGAGAACCTACCTTTATTGGAGTAGGTGGTAGTAATATTAACCTCCCCCGCGCCTTTCACTGGTGTCAGTGCGAGTAATAGAGAACCTACCTTTATTGGTTAGTGGTAGTAATATTAACACCCCCCGTCTTCCACTGGTGTCAGTGCGAGTAATAGAGAACCTACCTTTATTGGAGTAGGTGGTAGTAATATTGACCCCCCCCCCCCATTCACTGGCGTCAGTGCGAGTAATAGAGAACCTACCTTTATTGGGTAGTCAATGACAGTAATATGAAACCCCCTCTTCATTGGTGTCAGTGGCAGTAATATTACCCCCTCCATTATTGGTAAGAGTCAATAAAAATAAACCCTCCTTCATTGTGGTCTATGGCACTAATCATAACCTCCCCCCTTCATTGGTTATCAGTTGTTTTACTTACCTGAACACATGTATCCAAGCTGCTGCCTCTCCCCAGTGACATCAGGCCAGAACTATACTATCCCTGCCATGCCACCTGTCAGTACCAGCATTATTGTAGTGTGGGCGCCACTTTAGTGTCTTGGATCCTTTGGGTGCTGTGCTATGTGGCAGAGCTGTATAAACCTCACAAGTGGATGGCTAGAAATACAAATCATTTGGCAGGTAAAACATCCCATGTTTATGTATCTCGTCTGTGTATTTAGCGATTTGCTTGAAGTTCAGCTATATAAATATATCAGTGTGTAGAGTGTATTTATCTGAAAAAAAACACATTCTCACAAAGTGTGCACTCACTGGTTTGCACACAACACGTGGATTATGTTTAAACAGTATTTTAGGTTGAATGGAATCCGTATGTAATCCTCAGTTTAGTAAGGGGAGTTACAGGGAGGGGGTAATTAATGATTTTGGTCCTTATTACCTGGGTAAGTCCTTTCGAAAAATCTAAAAAAAATGGAATTCAGCCATATATAATTTATATCTATGACACTTAAAATAGAATTTTTAGTACATTCAGTGTGTATTTAAATGGGTGTATTTTTAGTTTTTTTTTCTTTTGGTGTGTTAATTTATACACAGTATGTCATATCAGTTTTAGGTACATTATGGTCCATGTCACAAGGTGATACTACCACTGGCAGAATAGCTCAAATTCAGTTTGCATTAACCCATGGATGGTCTATGTTGCTACATGAATTACCATTTTGTCACCCCATAATGCTTCCTTCCTGGCAACTGATTATCAGCAGTATTTCAGAAGTAACTTCTGCTAGTGATCATAGCAACTGTTGAAAATGTTGTCTCTGGTCTAATGGCCCTATGAATTAATAGTGACTTTAAAAGTAATGATTACAGGATTAGTCCACTCTCCACACTGTGACTGTAGAAAGGCAAGGAGCTGCAAATATGGTGCATGCTAGCACCCCATCTGCCAAATGAAACATGGATTTTCTTTCATTGCTGAAAATCTTAGCCTGAAAAATGAAAACCAATGCTGCCACCACATCTAAGAAATGGAAAATAGCAATATACCACAATTTTGTTATCGGGTTTAGTCCAGGGCCTGGGTCTTAGTCTAGGGCCTGGTTTTACCACCCCTGATTCAAACAAGGAAGACGCCGCTCCAGGCGAGCAGTCACTACAGTCCGAATGCGCTGGATGCAAGCCACGGACCGCCTCGTTGATCGATAGGAAGAAAAGAACGGCTGCACACCACAGGAACGTTCCAACGATTTTATTCCAAAAATAGCAAATGACAGCCAACAAAGACAGAGTGTCCGAACCCAGGAGGTGACGCATGCATTTCAAACTGAGGCCACCCATCCAAACTGTTCCAATCCAGGTGGACAGGACTGGATTGGGCGGTATGGAGGCATTATAATGCCCCCTCGCTGTCTGCCACGTGCCCTCTGAAAAGCAATCCTAACAACTGCATGTAAGAGTGGCTCCATAAGATGCTGCAAGACAAAGGAGCCTCCCTGAACTTGCCACTGCGACCACAGCATTTTTAACTCAGGGTGCAGAGTTTGCAAGGTGGTACCCCCTATCAAACTCACCCATTAAGTTCAATGAGTGCGGGCTGCAACTGCATGAAATGCACGCGATTGAGGTGTGGTAGTACCGTAATATAGGGTTAAATCAAGTGGTATGGAGGCATTATAATGGCTCCTCGCTGTCTGCCAAGCTCCCTCTGAACAGCATTCCTAACACCTGCATGTAAGAGTGGCTCCATAGGATGCTGCAAGACAAAGGAGCCTCCCTGAAACATGCGGAAAGAAAAGAAATATAGGCGCCTCTGAGCGTAGACTTTAAGCATTTATTGTAAATCAAAAAACAGTGAAAACTCACATTGAGGTAATGTATAACAGGCACATATGATCCAGTATTGGACGCTGCAACGGTCCAAGCTGAATGCTGTTTCCGCAAACTCTCGTGGGGGCTGTCATGGCCAGCAGGATGCTGCTACGATGGAGTGCAGCCGAAAATCAAGGGTTAGAACGCAGCTGAGAGCTGGAAGATGGAATACAGCGCTGACCGCGATGACGTCACTGGCATTTTGGAGCATTCGCACTAGGAGGATGCACACAGTGTGCGCTCCTCTGACAGCTTGACAAAGGAGCGCGAATCGATTGCATCTTCCTAGTGCGAATGCTCCAAAATGCGTCGCGAGCAAGCCAATGATGTCATCGGGGTCGGCGCTGTGTTCCATCTTTCAGCTCTCACCTGCGTTCCAACCCAAGATTTCCGCTCCACTCCATTGTAGCAGCCAGTACAGCCCCCACGAGAGGTTACACGAGTTGTGGAAACAGCGTTCAGCCCGGACCAATACTGGATCATATGTGCTTGTTATCCAATAACTCAATGTGAGTTTTTACCGTTTTTTGATTTTCATTAACCACTTGCTTACTGGGCACATAAACCCCCCTCCTGCCCAGACCAATTTTCAGCTTTCAACGCTGTCACACTTTGAATTAAAATTGCGCGGTCATGCTACACTGTACCCAAATGAAATGTATCATTTTTTCCCCACAAATAGAGCTTTCTTTTGGTGGTATTTGATCCCCTCTGGGTTTTTTGTTAAAAAAATGAAAAAAGACCAAAAATTTTGAAAAAAATAAAAAATTTTGCAAACAGGTAATTTTTCGCCTTCATTGATGTATGCTGATGAGGCTGCACTGATGGGCACCGATAGGCTGCATTGATAGGCACTGACGAGGCGGAACTGGTGGACACTGAGAGGCAGCACTTGTGGGCACTGAGAGGCGGCACTGGTGAGTGGCACTGAAGGGCATTGATAGGTGGCACTGAAGAGCACTAATAGGTGGCACTGATAGCTGGCAGTGATGGGCACTGGTACCCTGTTTCCCCGAAAATAAGACCTAGCGTGATTGTCGGTGACGGCTGTAATATAAGCTCTACCCCCCAAATAAGCCCTAGTTAAAGTCCTTGTAGGTCTTATTTTCAGGGTAGGGCTTATTTTCGGGGAAACAGGGTAGGGCTTATTAAGGGGGTAGGGCTTATATTGCAGTCATCACGACAATCATGCTAGGTCTTATTTTGGGGGAAACAGGGTAGGTGACACTGAGAGGCAGCACTGCTAGGTGGCACTAATTGGCACCACTGGTGGGCATTGATAGGTGACACTCAAGGGCACTGATCGTTGCCATTGATTGGTGGCACTGATTTACACTGGTGGGCACTGATATGCACTGTGTGGGCACTGGCAGGTGGTACTGGTTGGCACAGATGAGGCAGCTGTGCCTCTTCCTCTTTGAAACCGATATCCCTTACACAGAGACGGTGATTGGCTTTTTTTTTCTCCTCAGGAAAAAAAAAAGCCAAAGATTACCGATCTTCTGTTTACATCACGTGATCAGCTGTCCTTGGCTGACAGCTGATCACGTGGTAAGGGGGCCGGGATCATCCCCTTACTCAGATCTCATTGACTCTGTGAATACAGCACTGCAGGGGATGCGCGGGGAGCGTGCAAAGGGGAGGACGTCTATTGACAGCCTCCAGGCAATGTAGGTCCGTGCTGTAGCCATCATTCGGCTATAGCGCGGATGGGAACAGTTTAAATGCTTACAGTCTACTCTCAGCGGCTCCTATATTTCTTTTCTTTCTGCATGTTTGGGGATCGCTTCTACTTCTCTTACAAGGCTGGCCCTGACATAGTGGACTGTTTTTCTATTATACAGAGCCGGGAGCTCAAAGGACTATTATGATGGACTTTTATTTTATCTAGATACTTTCTGGCTGCGCCACTACCCATATGTTTGTCCATGAAACAAGAAACCAGGGCAGGAAACACGGTACCAGCTTAAAGCAGTATTAAAGCCCAAAGCAAACGTTTATTATATTGCAGAACTTTTGTGTGACCGTGTGTATGGAAGGCAAGCTTGAGCGGAATTCCGTCGGAAAAACCATCCAAGTTTTTTCTGACGGAATTTCTGATCGTGTGTACGGGGCATAAGATGTGGATGCTGCATTAGTTTTGTTTTTGTGAGCTTTCTTCTTCTGTTTTCATCTGATCATGTGGCCCATAAGTCTGTTGTTCTTCAACAGAAAAGCTCTCTTGCAGATACCGGGATAAGACAGACCATTTACCACTGACTGGAGTGCATACAACGATCAGCTTTTATTTATTCATGTAAAACCTTTACCCCAAAAAGGAAAACAAAACGGTTGCTATAACTGATTATAAAGTATTAGCTGGAGTTTGGCTTCAATTTGTTAGTGTATTTAAATGTGCTAGTCCATCTAACACTTCCCTCCCCCCCAGACTGACAATAATGCCTGCTGTGCCCCTGTGCTCCTTCATCCAGAGTGGGGCACTCCAATACAGGAGTTGTTACTCTCCAGATCACCAGGTAAAAATCAGACACCGCAGCTAATGATTAATAGGCTATAATACATTATGATTTTTGGTTTTGGGTTTAATACCGCTTTAAATTTCAAACATAGACAAGGATTAAAAGATAAAGACTCTGCATACTCAGTAAGGGATTAAATCAGTGAAAGTTCTTATAAACTGAGGGTTTAATATCACTTTAATCCAGAAAAGTCGCTGGCTTACTGATTTTTTTTTAAACAGTCTTCATCCTGCTGTCAGTGGCTCATATACAGTATATGCTTTTATTTTACTCATGCATCCACCCTGAAGCAGACACACTGAAATTGCTGCACTTTCTAAGAAACCTGTCAGAATAGAAATACAGAAACTGTAATTGTCGACCTGGAATAAACATACAGAAAAGAAGTGTTGGAATCCATTACGGTTAAAAGTAAAACTGAAGGCAATGTTATTTTCTTTTTGGATAGAGTAAAGCTGAACACACACTAGCAGATTCTCATCAGTACATTTAAAACGTTACTAAACCCAGGACCCTGCATTTGCTATATCTGGTCTCTCACAGAACATGGAAATGCAATTATTTTAGTAACTATAAACTGCTAAATACCTTTTCTCATCAGCAGTATATAGCAGTCTTGTGACTATTATCAATGTCTGGTTAAGCTTGTAGGAGGAATTTTCATTCTCCTCTAACTGTCCTATGAGGCTGAAGGACCACTGACCCTCTGTCCAGACAGTGCCGATTGGCCCTGTGATGATCACATGCACTCTCCCCAAGGAAGAAAAACTCTCTAGCAATACACACCAAACTGAGCATGTGCAGAGTGACTACAATGGCTCTGTCTTATCAGGAGATGGATTGGGGATGGTGGGAGAAGGGGAGGATCAGAGAAGACAGGATCAAACAGCCTTTTTAAACAAGTATAAGAGTATAACAAGCATGCTTTACTGCATATACAATCTGATTTTATTGTTGTGGGTTTACTAACTTTAATGACACGATGAGCTGGGTTCGAAAGTACTCCTAAAGGATTTGCTTTTCAAGCGGAACTTGACTTTCTCAATCAACATTGACCATTCGTAAATAGATAGAAAGGTATATTATTTTTTTTACATTTCTTTAGTTACTTCCTGGTTTCCAAGCCTAGGCAAATGATGTCATACATCCCAGGAGTCTTCAGGAGGGGTTTTCTCTGCTAAGCACACCCTCCTGCCTGAGCTAAGGGCAGATGGACTCCGGGAAGTAAATGCTACATGAATCATCTGCCCATAGTCAAGATGGCCACTGCCAGTAATGCTTGGAGTTGTTTCTCAAAGTGATTTCTCAGCAAAATAAAGTATGCAGACATAGATTGGGGTGAGTTTGCTTTGAATATTACACATTAAATAGTGCTTTTTGGTTTGTGGAACTAAAATACAGTGTAGTTCCGCTTTAACATTTGATTTTGGAGTGAGTGGGAATGCAGCCATGATACTGGTACCGCTTTTCCTTTTTTTTTTTTCAGCTGCTGATCAGCTGTCCTGTAAAAGTGATCACTTTTACAGCGCTGGAAAGGGCCACAGCATACACTTTCACTCTGTGTTTCCTGAGCTCTCCTTTTCCTCCAGAGAGCCAGAGACTTCAGTAAGCGGTCGAAATGACTTCCCACAGAGATGGATGAACATCTGTTCCCCGATCTCCTCTGTGGTGAATGAATCCAGAAGAGCCGATAATTTTGTCACTTCCGTTTCACAACAAGGGATATAACAGCTGTCAGGTTTTTTTTTTTGGCATCTGCATCCCATTGGGGGATATTTCCTCACTTCCTGACCCAAAATCGCAACAGAAAGTGAGGGAAATCCCCAGTAGTCACCAGAACTACCCTGTTTCCCGAAAAATAAGACCTAGCGTGATTGCCGGTGATGGCTGCAATATAAGCCCTACCCCCCAAATAAGCCCCACCCTGTTTCCCCGAAAATAAGCCCTACCCTGAAAATAAGACCTACAAAGACTTTAACTAGGGCTTATTCGGGTGGTAGAGCTTATATTGCAGCCATCACTGACAATCACGCTAGGTCTTATTTTCGGGGAAACAGGGTATTGCTCCCCACTGAAAGATTTCTCCTCTATTCCTGTTCTGTTGAACACTCAAAATTTGGGAATTTCTTTTACTTTTGAGGATTACAATAAACAGAACAAATAGAGAGGGTGAATCTCCCTAACAGGGGCACAGACAGCAGGGTTCTAATCCCTCTCCACTCTATCCAAAACTAGAAAAGAAAAACAAGTTTGCCTTTAGTTTTGCTTGACTGCAGCTCTTGACCCAGAAACTAATCAGCAATGTCAACATCTATTGCGTTAGCGCCTGACATATTGCCTCTAAGGAGCCAAGCATTTGTGCTTCAATCTACAAACAAGAGAAAGTACTCGTAACAGGCTAAGGCTAAACCCTAGCTAAATTTTAAAGCTCGGTTCACATATATGCAGTGCGGGAAACGCAGCGAATCCTGAGCATTTCCCACACTGCATTCCATTTATGCGATCTGGGGTGTCAATGTTGAATTATTGACACCCCCAAAACAGATTGCAAAACGCAGCGTGATTGCACGAATGGTATCACATGGGCATGAACACCCATGCGATCCGATTCCAAAAAAAAAGATGCCTGCACCTTTTTGGTGCGGTGCAGTGTGAATACATGCCATGTCATACAAAATGAACGGGCTCAAATCGCACTGCAAAGATTCACATGTGATTTGCATAGGAACGAGGTGCGATTCCTATCCAAATCGCATGCCGTGTCACGCACTACATATATGTGAACCCAGCTTTAGGCATCAGAACTACCCTTTTGTCTGAAAACGTGCAACCCTGAGAAACACCATGGTTCTATCCAATGAAAATACTGCATTGTCCAGTGTCACAGTGGTGATCTGATAAATAGCAGAAAGTTACCACCAAAAGGAACCCTAAAAGAACAGAGAAAACAGTTACCTGCTGCTATGGCATCGCTCTCTTACTAGGTAAACAGGAGAGGTGTGGCTCCATTGTTGCCCCCTCATTGGTAAGTGAAATTCTGCAGCATTTTGCAAAGTAATGGTGTGACAACTTAGATACAGATGTTCTCTATATTGATCCATTTGCTGGCAACAGGATTACCATGATGACATGGCCCCAAAGTTTGCCATACAATATACAATCTGATTGTGCAATCGCTGTACAATCTACTTTAGATTTACCAAAACGATGTAAATGGAGGACAAACCTTAAAGTGGTTGTAAACTTAAGACATGAAATATGAACAAAGCACATCCCTTTATAGTGTGTAATTGTCAAAATCCAGAACACCAAGTGTCACATTTATCTGCTGCTTTGTTCCTCTGCTATCAGCATGAAATACAATTTTTTGACAGGGGAGGGATCTCCAGCTGATTGACAGCCTCAGCTCTGTTCCTGTGTGCGGGGGGGGGGGGGGGGGTCCCTTCCCTCCAATCAGCTCTCAGAGCTCTCCTCTGAGCCCTGTAGAGTGTAATTTCAGTTCTCAGCCCTCCTTTTTTCTAAACTCTCAGAGCTTTATAATGGTCGCTGGTTCAAATCCCAACCACGACACCATCTGCCTGGAGTTTGCATGTTCTCCCTATGCCTGTGTGGGTTTCCTCCGAGTACTTCGGGTTCCTCCCACACTCCAAAGACATGCTGGTAGGGTAATTGGCTTCTGTCTAAATTGGCTCTGGTATATGTATGAATGTGTGTTAGGGACCTTAGATTGTAAGCTCCTTGAGGGTAGGGACTGATGTGAATGTACAATGTATATGTAAAGCGCTGCGTAAATTGACGGCGCTATATAAGTACCTGAAATAATAATAAAAAAACTCTGGACTTTGAACAGATGTAGAGAAGAGATAGGTTGTATCTGTCTATCTGCAACTATGTAGGAGGAGGATTTGTTTAATCAGTGACTGGCTTCAGGTGTGTATCACCTGAGGTCAGTCACTTCACTGGGTATATATATAGGGGTTTACAACCACTTTAACAATCCATATAGTCAGTATCAAAGTGGGCAAGCCTTTGCACAACATCGTTTATTGTAGATCTAAAGGAGATTGCACAATCAGATTGTAGAGTGTATGGGCCAGTCTACAAAATGACCACATTGTTCAAGCAAGGTAATACATATAAAGCTCAAAATCAGTACAAAAACTCCTTTCTCACCTTGTTGAACAAGATATATAGTAAGGCCAACCATACATGAATCGAAAATGTTGCTAGTTTAGCAGGAAATGGAGGAATTTGAATCCATGTAAGGGCAGGATGGTTGTAAACAAGTCAATCTACCGATCGACTTCTGTACAACCAGCCGGTCTGTTTTTCTCGAATGATCAGTGCCGCTGGTTATTGCCAGCAACACTGATCATTACATTTTTATGGTGAGGAAGGCTCCCTGCTGTCAGAATAAAATACCACAGCGGGACGCACTCTCCTATCTACATCGATAGTGTGAGAAAATTGGCTTAACCAGCAGGTTGAATGAAAAAAAAATAGAAAATGAATCATGTATGGCCAGCCTTAGCTGCAATAAAATCACCTTGTTATTTTATAAGACTGAAAATGCCACCAAATTATAAAGCAAAGGTTGATTGAGATGTGAGAAAAAGCAATGTGACACAGCTGTAGAAAAAAAACAAAAACGCTTAAAGCGGAACTAAACCCTCCTATCGTTTTCAGCCATGGAAGCTGCCATCTTGGCCTCTGTTTGATCTTTAACTGCCATGATGCTGCACATGTGATCAGTTATGGCACCAGCCATTGGATGGTTTGACAGTTTGGTTGAGAGCACAAGCAAAAGGTGATAGTTAGCATTTAGCATATTTGAAACTGATTTGCTGGTTTAGTTCCACTTTAAATAAGTCCAGTGTAACAGTAAAGTACATTTTTTTTTACAACATTTCTTTTGAATTGGACAACTCCTTCAGAAGCAAAGCCAGGACTCTCCTATAGGTGTCCAGTATGGTCTGAGCAGAAGGCCTCATAGCTGGGTTCTCCTTCTTACATTCTGTGTGAATGTCAAACAGATGAAACCGGACAATGTCACTTCCCTCTACGTGACCTAAGAGATAATCAGTCACTGCTGGAATCTTCCAGATGTCAGTCTTCTCATCATACGGTGGCATTAGGTCATTGTTGAACTCAACATCTGGTCCATAAGGCCATAGCTGTTCAGGAGCAATAAAATCCCCAGTAATTTCTCTTGGGCCACACTTAACCAACCTTCCTTTCTCTCTATCTACTAAAGGTAAGGCATCCAAATCATTTGCCACTAGACGAAAGTCACTTGTTAGCAGGTACTGTGAGAGCACCTTGTCCAAGTCATTGGAATCACACATGACCAGTACGCCAAGAGGACTGCTGTGAAGGTAACCGATTATACTCACATAGTCTATAGCAAGCTCCAGACGATTTTGCCAGGTATTTAGGTACTGGTACTTCGGGAGGTTAAAGGTAGCATCCAAATTTTTGAGGGAGCCCAACGGATGGTACTCTGTTAATATACTCTTATTATCCTCACAATAACCCACAAGTGTAACTACATGTCTGCTCTGTAGGGACTTTAGCATTCGTAAACCATGAAGAAAATCAGCTTGCAGAGACGGAACTGTTAGATGAGACAGAGCAACCTTCATTTCTTTCCACTCAGACAGGTATACCTAGAAAATAAAGCCGACATGTTACTTATACTAGAACTGTTTCAAACTATTAGATCTCATCAAAAAAGAGGTGACTTGGACAGAATGTAGAACTGCAAAGCGATAATACAGAAGAAGCAAGTAAAGAGTTTTAGCATGGAACTTAAAGTTAGGTTCACACTTGTGCGGGTGGTTCCCACTGTGGGTCCACACCTGTTCCCTGCAGCCGCAACCACCTGCACAGTGAGTCGCAGGAGATGCGTGCGGGTGCCATATATTCTAATGGCACGACGCACGCACTGGAAATCACTTCTGCACTGGGAACCGCACTGCACTTGCGGTTCCCACATGGGCTGCGATTTCGGAAATGCTGCAGGGACCTTTCTCTGTGTTTCAGGAGGCACAGCAGCGCATTCAAATGAATTCGCTGCCGTGCCTGCACTGCGATCCGCGATAGTGTGAACATATTGTGTTGCCCATACACAAGCAGACCCTTTGCAAATGCAACAAGAAATATTTAACTAGCCTGATTAAAAAGTAAGTGGGACTGCCTGTAGTGATTTTTTTTCCAGCCCAAACCATTTGGAAATGTGTGGCTTGCTGGACAGATGCAGTTTGCATCCTATCTATATATGGTTGATATCGGGTGAATGATTTGAACAATAAAGCCACAAGACAGCTTCTTTGAACAGCTAAAAAAGAGGGGGTCCAAAAATGTAGATTTCAATTGTAATTTTGTTTGGCTCAATAACAACATTAGAAACTAATCTTTATAGTCCAACTCCACTTTTTTTTTTTTTTTTTAAATAAAGATTCTCAGAAGCTCTCTTCTGGGTTGATGCCCAGTGTTATACACCCCATTTCCTGTAAGTCCAGGCTGTCATGGACACACCCCCTTGGGATATTTCATCAAACCAGCCTGAGCTCACAGTATTGTTACCCTCACACATCATCACATGAGCTTCGTTCTGGGAAGGAGTAAAGACTGCCAATGCTTGAAGCAATGTATGTTGTTTATTCCACACCTGGGCGATGCCACTGGAAGCTGAAAATCACTGAAGTAGGCACCACTTTTTTTTCTGAATGAATGCAAAATGATCTTTGATTGGACAGGATGGAGATGCGGGACAGTGATGTCAACTGCCGTTACTAGAATAGCAGCGTCTACTTCTGTGATTTTCAGCTTCAAAGAAAATCAGCCAGGTATGGTATATACATAGTTACATTGGTCCAGCTGGCCCAATGTAACTATGTAAAAATATACCTACCATGCCTGGAATTATTCTTTAAAGTGTCACTAAACCCACATCTTAAGAAATAATCAAATGTTGTACTGCATGCTGTTCATACTCACTGAGTCATTATGGAATTTGTTTTCTGTATTCTGCAAAAATACCTGGTTCATCCTGCTGCTCCCTATCTATACCTTCTGTTCATGTCATGTGAAAATATGGGGCAATTTAGGAAACAGCGATCACAGGTCAATTGGCTTCAGTATAAATCACACAAATAGGAAACTAGGGCTGCAAGAAACGATTATTTTCATAATCGATTAGTTGGTAGATTATTGTTTCGATTAATCGGTTAATAACCTTAAAAAAAAAAGTGTGGTGTATAATTTAGTTAATATGTAAAGTTTTTAAAAAGAAGCAATTTATTCTTAAATATCTCTATGCAGTGGTAAGTATAAACAACCAACTATATGGTTAGGGAGCAAAATATTGAATTCACTGTGAGAATAACAGACAGAAGAGATATACGGTATATACACTATTAGAGGAGATATACTGTATACACGATTAGAAGAGAAATACATTTTTTTGGCCAATTTGTTGTCGGGCAGATTAAAAAATACAAATTGCTGCAAAAATGCATTACATGCTTTTCTGCAGCTTCTCCATTGATGTATATTGAACCAAAAAAGCACCGTTTTGCGTTTAAAAAAAAAAAAAGTCCTTGACCCTTTCCAAATACGCAGCGGCTGGAAAAAAGCAGAGATGTGAACGTGTCCCATAGAGAACCATGTTAAATGAACTGTAGTGCGTTTCTGCAAAAAGCACCAAAAAACACAAAGATGTGAACCAGGTCTAAGACGTTTAGTAACATAATGGGGTTAAAAAAACTAAAATTAGCCCTTTATAGTACAAAGAAAGCATTTTTTTTTACTGTAGAACTGTGAAAGTAATATTTACAGTAGCAATTATTTGCTCTTGTACTATAAAGGGCTAATTTTATTATTTTTAACCCCATTATGTAATTGGCCGATTAATCGATTATGAAAATAGTAATCGATTAATTTCATAATCGATTAGTTGTCGATTAATCGATTAGTTGTTTCAGCCCTATAGGAAACATAAGGGGAATACAAAGACACTGAATTTCAAAAGAGCCAACTTCCCTAAACTACAAACCTAGTTAGAAGGCATGAATTGGGATAAAATCTTAGGAACAAAGAACATGGAGGAGAGATGGGTTTGCTTTAAGAGCATATTAAATAAGGGCATTAGCCAATGCATCCCATTGGTAATAATTTAAAAGAGCGAACAAAAGTCCTGGATGGCTTAACTCTAATGTAAAAATGCATATAAAAGCAAAGGAGTAGGCCTTCAAAAAATGCAAGGTTGAGGGATCATCATCAACATTTATCATGAGCAGCATTCAGACTTTATAAAGAATGCAACAAGAAATGTAAGGGTGCAATTAGGGCGGCTAAGATAGAACACGAAAGACACATAAACGGAGGAGAGCAAAAAAGATCCCAAGAAATTCTTTTAAGTATGTAAACAGTAAGAAAGGGAGGACAGACCATATTGGCCCCATAAAGAATGAGGAAGGACATCTGGTTACAAAGGATGGGGAGATGGTGAAGGTATTGAATTTATTCTTCTCCTCAGTCTTCACAAGGACATCGGGGGGCTTCAGTAACCAAAACTGAAATGTTTATCCTTATGACACAGCACAGGAAGCACCTCCATAGTTAACAGAGGACAGAATTAAAATTAGACTTGGCCAACTTAACATTAATAAATCACCGGGACCAGATGACTTGCATCCGAGAGTACTTAGGGAACTCAGTCAAGTAATTGCCAGACCATTGTTTTTACTGACAGTCTACTGACTGGAATGGTACCAGGTGATTGGAGAAAAGCCAATGTAGCACCAATATTTAAAAAGGGCCCAAAATACATCCCTGGGAATTACAGACCAGTTAGCCTAACATCAATAGTATGTAAGCTCTTGGAGGGGATGATAAGGGACTATATACACAAGATTTTAGTAATGAAAACTGTATCATTAGCAGTAATCAGCATGGATTCATGAAGAATCGTTCTTGCCAAACCAATCTATTAACCTTCAATGAGGAGGTGAGTTGCCATCTAGATAAAGGAAGGCCCGTAGACGTGGTGTATCTGGATTTTGCAAAAGCATTTGACACAGTTCCCCATAAACGTTTACTGTACAAAATAAGGTCCGTTGGCATGGACCATAGGGTGAGTACATGGATTGAAAACTGGCTACAAGGGCGAGTTCAGAAGGTGGTGATAAATGGGGAGTACTCGGAATGGCCAGAGGTGGGTAGTGGGGTCCCCCAGGGTTCTGTGCTGGGACCAATCCTATTTATTTTGTTCATAAATGACCTGAGGGTGGGGTAAACAGTTCAATCTCTGTATTTGCGGATGATACTAAGCTAAGCAGGGCAATAACTTCTCTGCAGGATGTGGAAACCTTGCAAAAAGATCTGAACAAATAATGGGGCAATACATGGCAAATGAGGTTTAATGTGGTAAAATAATGCATTTGGGTGGCAAAAATATGAATGGAATCTATACACTGGGGGGAGAACCTCTGGGGGAATCTAGGATGGAAAAGGACCTGGGGGTCCTAGTAGATGATAGGCTCAGCAATGGCATGTAATGCCAAGCTGCTGCTAATAAAGCAAACAGAATATTGGCATGCATTAAGAAATAGATCAACTCCAGAGATAAAACAATTCTGAGCTACAATACTCTGGTCCGGCTGCACCTAGAGTATGCTGTCCAGTTCTGGGCACCAGTCCTCAGGAAGGATGTACTGGAAATGGAGCGAGTTCAAAGAAGGGCAACAAAGCTAATAAAGGGAGGATATTAGTTATGAGGAAAGGTTGCGAGCACTGAACTTATTCTCTCTGGAGAAGAGACGCTTGATAGGGGATATAATTTCAATTTATAAATACCGTACTGGTTGCCCCACAATAGGGATAAAACTTTTTCGCGGAAGGGAGTTTAACAAGACACGTAGCCACTCATTAAAATTAGAAGAAAAGAGGTTTAACCATAAACTATGTAGAGGGTTCTTTACTGTAAGAGCGTCAAGGATGTGGAATTCCCTTCCACAGGCGGTGGTCTCAGCGGGGAGCATCGATAGTTTAAAAAAACTATTAGATAAGCACCTGAACGACCACAACATACAAGGATATACAATGTAATACTGACATAAAATCACACACATAGATTGGACTTGATGGACTTGTGTCTTTTTTCAACCACACCTACTATGTAAGTACTCAACTATGTCCCCAATATAGCTAGGGATTTTGCAGCTGTGGTGGCGTACTGTGGTGGTGTATATCCTCCCTATCTGAGTAGCCCATTTGACTATAATTACACATGTGGGTGTATACACACAGTGGTAAATGACAGCTCCCTCCCTCCCTCCTCCTCCATGCCCACTAACCAGCTAAACACATTGGGGGTGGGATATTACATATAGATTAATGGGGGCTTCAACTTCCTCTTATTCTAAGACACAGGCTGGAGCAGCGTGGCACAGCTTGTGACTGGCAGAAATCTGCCCACATCGTGTTATTGCTAAAAAATAATTAAGATTTAATTTTAAATATATATCTGTATGACAATTTAAAAGTTTATTGATATGAATTTATTATTTTTGCTCTGTATCCCAAAGGCTGTTTTTTTGAACATGTGACCAGTAGGAGAGAACTAGAATCTCCTCCTGCTTATGTTTCCCTGCAGACAGGCTAGGAAAGTGCTGGGTCATGTGACAACTGTGTATCGATTAGGAAAAAGGTACTTAGATGTTTTTTTTTAAATAAAATAATTACAGTGCCATCATCCACATACAGAAATAGAAAGGGCAATGTAAATTAAACACTGTGTGTTTAGTATCACTTTCAGTAGCAGATTTGATTGTTTACCGAGTATGCAGCTTCTTTATCCTTTAATCCTTGCCTATGTTCCAGTTTAAGTTGGTTTCATGATCACTGGCCCATATTTCCTGTTTCAAGGTGGCTCCTTTCTCTTGCAACATCCTATGGAGCCCCCCTTACATGCAGGAATTAGAGTTGTGTCTCCCTACACCAAAGATAGGCAACCCGGGGCCCTCCAGCTGTTGTGGAACTACATTTCCCATGAGGCATTGCAAGGCTAGCAGTTACAATTACTCCCAGAGGCATGATGGGACTTGTAGTTCTGCAACAGCTGGAGGGCCCCAGGTTGTGCCTACCCCTGCCCTACACTGTGTTCATCAATAGAAACCCACAGCCCCATAGGCTAGGATGGCAAAGCACTCCCCTGCTCCTCCATACCGACTGCACTGTCTACTGTCAACTCATTCCTGTGAAGACAGGAATTTCAGGGAAGCAGTACCTAAAACTGTAAACTGCAAATGCTGGGTTAAGAATTTTAACAAATAATTTACTAAGGGATGTTTATTTTATTGTTCTCAACGTGTTACATTAAAAAAACACTGAGGGTTTAATACTACTTTAGGGTATATATAAAGTGAACTTTAAAAAATATATAAAACGGAGGGGGAGGGGGTATCGCAAAAGCTGGAGTTGGACTTCAAAAAAAACGTAGCAGAAGCAAGGGGACCAAACTAAGCAACCAAACATTCAAGAAAACCTGTATTAATGGAACATGAATGCTGTCATTGCTACACAATCCTTCTGCAAGTATTATTTGTTGAATTGTTATGTTGAACCAAATGTTATGTTATGTCTAGCACAGCCACCATGACTGGTTTTAAAAATGGCACTGAAAAACAACTGCAATCCCAAAGCTGGTTGTAAACAAACACCCAGGATATAAGCGGTTAATACATGCAGTTGCATTTTTTTGTACATTTATGTATGCATTTACTAATCCATAAAATACCTTTTTTACTGCTCCTTCTCCAACAAGTTTTAACTTGCGGACCTCCTTCTCGAGGCCCTCACAGGTCAACCAGGGAGAGCAGTTCTTCATTGCTCCAATCTTGAAGTAGCCTTGGGGACAGACGTTAGGATCTCCATGACTGAATCCGGTGGACACATAGGCATGCTCTAGGTAAACATAGAGCACTAGGTTGATGCACACCACAGTAAAGATGAGTAGGATCAGGAGAAGAAGAAGACAATTCCAGCTGCTATTCTTTCTACTGACTTGATGTTTTCTTTCCATTTTTCTCTACTTTGGCAGATTAGAAGCATCCTATACATAAGAGGGAGGTTGTTATTACAGATCATTCATATGTACTTCCATACCCCAAATCAAAAAAATATTGAGATCTAAAGAGACCCTGTCGCCAGACCCTTCAACTCAACTATAATCCCATGTGTGCGTTTTGGATAGAAAGGCCAGCTTTGACAAGATCTGGGCTCCTTGGATCAAACATTTCTTCCTACCTACAACAAAAGCCTTACGATTTCAATTTAAGAGGTATTTTTGCTTTGGAATCAGGCAACTGATATCTTTTTCCCTGCCTTCCTTGTTCTCGTTTTCCCTTGACCTCTAAACCCCCCCACCCCCATACTGCCTACTGCCAATTTTTTTTTCTTACTTTTGTTTCCTCTGCTGCTGCCTCAAGTGTCACTAAACCCACATTATAAAAAAACTATCAATAAATGCTGTATTACATGCTGTTCATACTCACTCACAGTAGAGCTGCACAATTAATCGTTAAAAAATCGTGATCTCGATTCACCTCCCCTGAGATCTCTCCTGCAGAGGTTGCAGATTCTTTCATATAAACAAGTGGAGAGACTTTATCTGCTCACTCAGCTGTCAAAAGAAAGCATCCGGGCATTCTGCCAAGTCTTTTAACTTGAAACATTGTATCTAAGCTTCCTTCTTAGATCAAAGAGAAAGAACTTCTGTGTAAATAAATAATCCAGGCAGTCTGCCAAGTTTTCAACAACCTGTAGTGCCGGTTCACACAGGGGCGACTTGTCAGGCGACCTAGCCGCCTGACAAGTCGCATCCCGTTCTGTACAATGGAACCGTTCTAATAGGAGCGACGCAAGTCGCTCCGACTTAGAAAAAGGTTCCTGTACTACTTTGGGGGCGACGTGAGGCGACTTGCATAGACTTCTATACAAAAGTCGTTTTGCAAGTCGCCGTGGAAGTCGTGTGCAGGTCGCCTCGGTGAGGCGACCTGCAAGTCGTGCCGCTCCTGTGTGAACCGGGGCGTAAATGCAGTAAGTTTAACCACTTAAAGTCTAAATCTTTTTCTGACACTTCTTTCTTAAGTTAAAATCAATATTTTTTGCTAGAAAATTACTTGGAACACCTAAACATTATATATATTTTAGCAGAGACCCTAGGGAATAAAATGGCAATTGCTGCAATATTTTATGTCACACTATATTTGCCCAGTGGTCTTTCAAATGCAATTGTTTTTTGGGAAAAAATACACTTCAATGAATAAAAAAAAAAAAAACAGTAAAGTTAGCCCAATTTTTTTTGTTTTAATGTGAAAGATGATGTTACGCCGCAAGAATCGTGAGAGAATCGTGATCTATCTTCTAAGCAAAAAAATTGTGATTCTCATTTTAGCCAGAATCGTGCAGCTCTAACTCACAGTGATTTTCCAGGCTGAACATTTTCTTCCTATCAAATCTGAGCAGCCCATGTGACTACAGAGTCACACACGTGGGCATATACACAGTGGTAAATGACAGACCACTCCCCTCCCTCCTCCTCCATACCCACTAACCAGCCAAATACAATGGGAGCAGAATATTACATGTAGATTAATGGAGGCTTCACCTCCCTCTTATTCTAACACACAGGCTGGAGGGGCGCGACTGTCAGAAATCCACCCATACCATGTTATCACCAAAAAATAATAAAAATTGGATGACAAGTATATATTTGTATGCCAATTTAAAACAGTTTATTGATATTATTTTTACTCCACATTCCAAAGGCTGTTTTTTTGGATCAGCAGCAGAGGACTTGAAAATCCTCCTGCTTATGTTTCCCTGCAGACAGACTGGGTCATGTAACATCTGTAAATCGATAAGGAAAAAGGTACTTATATTTTTTTTAAATTAAAATAATTACAGTGCCATCATCCACATACAGAAATAGAAGGGACAATATCAATTAAACAGTGTGTGTTTAGTATCACTTTAATCTTTTCCACACCTAGATATATTAAGGTACAGTTAGTCAAGATTAGCTATAAAATGCAGTCGCTCTCCACTGCAATCTCCTTGTAATCTGCATGCTTGTTGCTAGTAAAACAGTGCTTTTGCCTGCAATATTAGGCAGGTGAAATGGTCTCTTTAAAGGAAACAAAAAGCACAAAACAGCAACAAATACTGCAACATATTAAAGTGGTTCTAAAGCTAAAAAATTCTTTACTGTAATGCATTCCCTGCATTATTGTAAAAAAATAAAAAAAATAATAATGTTTGGCCACTTGCTGTGCCCTCATCCCCCAACACTTACTCAAGTCCTGTATAGATCCAACATTGTGCCTGTATGCATGTCCTCTCCTGTCTTTCTCTTCTTACAGAAGGCAGCAGTCAGAGAGCCATTAGCTTCTTCTGCTGTCTGTCAAATCCTGAGAGCAGAGAGCAGGGGATGGAGAAGAGCCACTCTGTGTGTGTGTCTATGGACACACACAGCTCAGCTCGGAAGCGAGCCCACATGTCTGCCTCCAAAGCAAGCATCTTGCTATGGGGGCAGGCATAGAAGAGGTGGAGCCAAGATCGCTGTCGGAGGAGGTTTGGGGGTGCTCCATGCAAAATTATTGCACAGAGCAGGTGCGTATAACATGTTTATTATTTCACTTAAAAAAATGACTTTAAAAAGGCTTCAATGGCAATTACAGCATATTGGCTGCTTTTTTACCACAACTTACTAGACATATTGTACTGGTACTACAATTGTAGTGTTCACACTACTTTCATCATTAGACTGATGCCAGATTGTGCCGCCAGAGACAACAGCAGGAGCAGGATCACCAAAAAGGCTGCCTGCCAGTCCATCTGTAGCCAGACGGAATAAGATGTCGCACTTTTGCTGACCAGGGATGAGGTCAAGGGTGTTTGGCTACTAGTCTGAACCCACCTGAGCTATCCCACCAGGCAGTGGTCACTGTGGACTGCCAATTATAAGCAGCTGAGGCATTTACCACCTTTAGCCACAGTGAGAGCTTCCTGGCAGGATAGCCCAGATGGGTTCAGACTAGTATCCAAACATGCCTGAGCTCATCCCTATCGCTGAACTGAAGACTGCAGAAACTCAATTACCAGTGAAGGGAGTGACATTTCACTGCAGACAGAGCAATTCTATAGGGACAATCAGGCTTCTTAGCCATTGTGCAGCTGCCTATTTTGATAAATCGCTAGTGACAGAGTTGCCTGCCTGAGATCATCCAAAGCCGGTTGCTACAAATATACATTCTAGTTGATTTACTAAGCAAATTATATGCAAATTAAATAGTTTTCATGGCAAGGTGATCCACTGATGTTATTTATTGGATACAGGTGTTTACTTGTGTGTAATGGTGCCCATACACTAGATCAGGGGTGCCCAACCAGTGGCCTGCGGAGCCCTTAGAAGTGGACTGCGACCTCCTGCTCTGGGATAGCGGGTTGGCAAGCCTAGATCGTGGGTTGCTGATCCGCCATCCCAAAGCATCAGCGGCGGTAGAGGAAGCAAGAAGCTGCGGAGCAGAGCCACATAAGCCGATGTTTTAGTGTAAGGCCTGGGACAGCAACAGCCAGCGATACCTGAATAGAGACTGTTATTAAAGGTCAGTTTATTACTAAAATCACAGTGTATATATGGGCATATGTGTTCTGCAGGGGTTACTGAGCTGCTTTCAAACTGATCTGCAGGTGCAGCGCAGTGAACCTGCGAGTTACCTGCACTGAGCCATAGACTTCTGTTATTACCTGCGGGTTTGGTGCGCTTCCAGAAAGTGCACCAACCTGCAGGATATAATAGAAGTCTATGGCAAACTGCAGCTAACCTGCAGGAAAGCCACAGTGCCTTAGGCCCCTTTCACACGATTGGTCCAATCCAATCAGACTCCCCATTCACCTCTATGGAGTGGCAGATGTAAAACGGACCTGTGTCCATTTACACCCGCCTACCTCCAATCCAATCTACAAAAAAAAAAACACACAACATAGAAGGGGATCCATCCCCTTCCATCTTGGCGGATCAGATCGGAGGGCCTGTAGAGTGGGCTGTGTCCGTTCTGCCTATGCAGCGTGGACACAGACCTGTCATCCGTCCACTCCATTCATTGTGGACCGCGACTGGTTACCAACTGTCTTAAGTGGCTCTCGCTCTTCAAAAGGTTGGGCACCCCTGCACTAGATGAAAAATCGTTTGAAAATCTGTCATTTGGACACTTTGTTTGTTTTTCATCCAGGGCACAAATCGAAAATCATTTTTTGAAACGATTAGAAAATTCTGCGAAACGGACGATAAAGTGAAAGGTTAATATGTTTCTCACCTGTTACTGTGCATACAAATGAGAAACAGATTCATTTATGTCCATTGAACCATTTATCGTTGGAAATTCAGTCATTACATGATGGAAATATCGTTTTGCTCTCATGACTGTGTTTGTTTTTCCAAAACGCGTTCAAGCGTTTTTTTGGACATGTGTATGGCTAGCATAAGGTTGGCCATTACTTAAACCTATGGTTAAGATTATCTCTCGAGTCCTCCATCACCACACTGAGTGTTGATGGGGAATACCTCCCACTGCACTATTGTATTCTGACAGCGGAAGGTTTCCCCACTGTCAGAAAACAATGGATTACTGCTTGTGGCTATAGCCGGTGGCAGTAATTGTATGAAAAAAAAAACCCAATAGACTGGTTGTACTGAAGTCGATCAAGAGATCTGATTTTGATCTATTGATCAATAGAATAGATAGATTTTGATCTCTCTCTGGCTGACATAGATATAATGTTGTATTTAACTACCTCCCGCCTGCCGAGATTCCTTCTCATTGTGTGTTCTGTGTCGGCGCGCATCGTGGCTATTACGGTGGGACACGGCACGGCCCTGATCTGGATAAAGAGCCGATGACGCAGCTCTTTAACCATGTGATCGGCTGTGTCCAATCACAGCCGATCACACGTAAACACGGAAGTGCTGTTTTTCAGAGTGTGAGGCGAGGAGAGCCGATCCGCGGCATCTCCTCGCAGCAGAGAGTGTACAGGTAATCAGGGCACTGATTATCAATGTAGCCCTAGCAGTGCCCATCAGTGCCAATCAGTGACGCCAGTCAATGCTGCTTTTCAGTGTCCATCAATGATGCCAGTCAGTGCTGCCTTTCAGTGTCCATCATTGCCCATAAGTGCCGCCTATCAGTGCCCATCAGAAGCACCTATCAGTGCCACTTAATCAGTGCCGCCTCATCAGCGCACATCAGTGAAGGAGAAAAATTAATAATTTACTAAAACCTTTTTTTTTTTCTTAATTTTTAGCAAAGAATAAAAAACCCTAAGGTGATTAAATACCAACAAAAGAAAGCTCTATCTGTGGGAAGAAAATGATAACAAATTTCACATGGGTACATTGTCATTCAAAGTGTGACAGCGCTGAAAGCTGAAAATTGGCCTGGGCAGGAAGGGGGTAAAAGTGCCCTGTACTGATGTTTCCACACAGGTGGACCTTTGTCTTCCTTTGGGTCCAACTGTGTAGTCACACAAAGGATCAAATGCTGACAAAGCACATATCACTATGATCATTCCATATTCCACGTTTTGATTGAATAGAGCACATCCTATAAAACCAAGTGCAATAAATGATGATTTCAGTATGTAAACATCTGCTGTCAGTGAAAAGGAACAATCGATTCTTGCAGGAAATCGAATACACTCTGACACATGAAATCTTTTCTCTGATCACCTGAACCTTTTCTGATCAGCATGGAAGAGGCATTTATAAAAAATAAAACCACAGGGGAATCTGGCTCCATAAAACTGTGGGGCATCCATGATTTCAGGAAGCTGCTGTCAGACAATGGAGATCACTTCGAATCATTACTTACTGTACCTCCAGTTTCTGCTGACTGTGATCTGACTATTGTTAGCACTGCTATGGTATATGTCATGAGAAGGCTGGTCTGATCTGGTCACATGTACTGCACTACTCTGTTCCATCTGGATCGATCATACATTCGTGTAATCCCTTCCTTCTTCCTGCTGTCATCATAACATCCTCTTTTCCTATAAGGTAGACACAAATGTTCAGCGCCACCTACTGGTCACTAAACAAACGTCTACAAAGAGAGAACAACTCAAGTCGCAGCATGCAGTTCTATTCACCTTATAACTGTCTTTTTTATGATTAGATTGATTTTCAACTCTCAAAAATTTAAATTACAGATTTCCCCAATTTTAAAGCCCCACACACTATTAGATTTTCTGCAGATTTTTGATTTACCAAAATCATGTAGTGCAAGGGCCTGCCTGATGGCATACAAATTGAAACTCTTAAGGTTTGATCTCATATATGGTTTAGGTAAATCTGAAGACAAAAATCTGCAGAAAATCTAATAGTGTGTATGGGGCCTAAGAGTTTCAATTTGTATGCAATCAGGCAGGTCCTCGCACTACATGGTTTTGGTAAATCTGAAGACAAAAATCTGCAGAAAATCTAATAGTGTGTATGGGGCCTAAGAGTTTCAATTTGTATGCAATCAGGCAGGTCCTTGCAGTACATGGTTTTGGTAAATCTGAAGACAAAAATCTGCAGAAAATCTAATAGTGTGTATGGGGCTTTAGAATGGCTTTGGCAAAAAAATTTTAAGCCTGGCTCTACACCAATGCGTTGCCACTAACAAATGCTTGTTCACACTTGTGCAAGGCCTGTGAAAAAGCGACAAACTTCCAATTTTACAGGGGTGGCCCGTCCATTAAGGGCCCCTCTATCCATGTGTCCGGCCCCCTAATCTACATTCAGGGTGCTGGATGCATGGATTCCAATAGGGGTTTTTTTTTGGGGGGGGGGGGGTTGTTTTTTAAGTACGTGATTAGAGCCAGAGGCTCTAATAGGCTTCAAAGAAGGGTGGGCTTGGGGCGCAGAGCACCTGCGCTGTCTGCTGGTAAGTACAGGGCTCGCCGACTGACCGATGGTAGTGGTGGTTGTGTGTGGACGCGACCGGCCACTGCTTCCAAAATTGTCCAAAGGCAATGTTTTAAAAGGCTTTACAGGTCATCGGTTTAGAGTTAGCTGTAAATGAGTTGCATTCACACTGGCGTGCAGGGCGTTATGTAACATGTGTAGTGCATAGTGCATATGTTTTCTTAAAGCGGTGTTCCAGCCGAAATTTTTTTTTAAGACTGCAGCTGCTGACTTTTAATAAGGACACTTACCTGTCCAGGGAGCCCGCGATGTTGGCCCCCCCGAGGCCGATCCGTCCATCGGATCGGGTGCAGGTGCCGCCATTCCAACTAAGGGAAACCGGCAGTGGAGCCATGGCGGCTTCACTGCCGGTTTCCGACTGCGCATTTGCGAGTCCCGCGGCGCTTTGTGAATGGCCACCTTGTCTTCTGGGACACACACATATCCCAGAAGACAACGGGGAGGCTTGCTGCAGAAGAGGTGTGACGTCCTCAGCTGCGGCCTAGCTGGATCGGAAGTACTTTTAGTACTTCCAAAAAAGGTAAGTTAGAAAGTAAAAAATTTTTTTTAAATATCCAAAAATGAGGGGTGGAGAGGTGATCTTTCGTTTAAGACCACCTCTTAAAATTGGGTTGAACTCCGCTTTTAGCAGCCACTTCCAATTCATGCGTCTACTCTACATATGTACAGTTCTGCTAAAAGTTTGCATGCCCTTTTAGAAATGGTGAAATGTTGGCATTAATAATATTGAAAATATGACTAATCATGCTGAAAAGTTGTCTTTTATTTAGGGATATTGATCTTATGAAGGCTGTTATTATCACATATTTGTTTTGCCCCATTTTTTAAATATAACAGAAATCATCCAAATGTCCCTGAACTTTTGATTCTGTTTATAATCCCCTGGAATGTTTAGCCTTGGTACAGAAACACAAGGTGACAAATGGCAATTCAAGGTTAATTTCCCACATCTGTGGCTGTTTAAATTGCAATTAGTGTCTGTGTATAAATTGTCAATGAGTTTGTTAGCTCTGATGTGGATGCACTGAGCAGGCTGGATACGGAGCCACGGGGAGCAGAAAAGAACAGTCAAAAGACCGGCACTAACCATTAATTCCCATTTCAACCTGTGTGTATCATCCTTGTGTGAGGGTGACCATATCTCCAAACTGCCATTGAGGGACACCCCGCGACAACAACCACCACCCCCAAAAAAAGATGATTTTTGATACCCTTTTTTGTAAATTTTTGGAAAAACAAAAAGTCGTCTTCATTACCATTTCCTGTGTCACCTTCATATCCCCTCACTTGTTACCTTTATTACTGTCCCCCACTGTGTCACCTTCTTTATTACTATTCCCTTCATATCCCCTCACTTGTCACCTTTATTACAAGGGATGAGCTCCATGTACGGGTCGAACATCGGGCGTTCGCTGAACAGCGAACATTACAGGCCCTTTGCTGAAAATTTGAGTGCCGAGGAACGCCCCATAATGCACTGCAAGATCGCAGTGCATTGCTGTATGATAATTGGCCGAAGCATGCACCTGACCTGCATGCTTTGGCCAATCACAGCGCGCTCTGCTAACAGAGCCATAATTGGCCAGAGGCAGGGTGCCTTTGTCCATTCATGGCTCAGGGGGCAAGCCCACGTCCCACACTATACAAGGCTGCTTAAACAGCGGCCATGTGTAGTGTTGTTGGTGTGGACAGAGAGATAGCTTGAGTTAGAATAAGCAGGTAGCTTATTCAGTTAGTGGCAGTGTATTTGATTATGTATATATATATATATATATATATATATATATATATATATATATATATATATATATATATACACATATACAGTCTAGTATATTTATATATATTTATACTCTGCATTTAGCATAGACTATATATTCAGTGTTTACTCGATATTCAGGCAGTGTATTAAAATATATATATATATATATATATATCAAATACACTGCCACTAACTAATTTATATATACTAATATATATATATATATATATATATATATATAGATAGATAGATATAGATATATATAGATATAGATATCTATATACTCTGCATCCAGTGTAGCCTATATCTACAGTGCATTCTGTGGTGTACTGTTTCTAATACACTTCAGGCCGTGTATATATATTGTTGATGGGGACAAGGGCCTCATGCCCACAACCCTTGCCCGGTGGTTGTGGGGGTCTGCGGGAGGGGGGCTTATCGGAATCTGGAAGCCCCCTTTAACAAGGGGACCCCCAGATCCCGGCCCTCCCCCCTGTGTGAAATGGTAAGGGGGTACAAAAGTACCCCTACCATTTCACAAAAAAACTGTCAAAAATGTTAAAAATGACAAGAGACAGTTTTTGACAATTCCTTTATTTAAATGCTTCTTCTTTCTTCTATCTTCTTTCTTCTATCTTCTATCTTCCTTCGGCTTCTTCCTCCATCTTCTTCTTCTTCTGGTTCTTCAGGTTCTTTCTCTGGTGTTCTCGTCCGGCATCTCCTCCGCGGTGTCTTCTTCTCTTCTTCTTCTCCGGGCCACTCCGCATCCATGATGGCATGGAGGGAGGCTCCCGCTGTGTGACGCTTCTCCTCTTCTGACGGTTCTTAAATAACGGGGGGCGGGGCCACTCGGTAACCCTACCCCCTCTGACGTCACGGGGAATGCCACGGGGAAGTCCCCGTCAAGTCCCTGTGCGTCAGAGGGGGCGGGGTCACCGGCTTCAGAAGGCCTTGAAGAAAGGTTTGTGCAATGCATTTCCAGACCCTGGGAGGTTACAATTTCCTGGTGCTGGACAACGTGTTGCTGAGGCTTCGTTCAGTCAGAGGAAGAGCGGTGTAGAAGTGTGTTGCGTTTGTTAAAATATGATTTTTTTATATTAATCAGACATAACATTACACAATAGTGGTTGGTCATAGAGATACGGTCAGGTCTTGGCTTGAGTAGATTTCTCAAACAAACAAATGCTGTTGCATACAATGGGTACATAGATACCATTGTTGTTTTACAGTTGGAATAGGCTATTGTCTCTATAGGTACAGTAAACAAGTAAGAGACTTACTTGTTTGATATTCTTTCAGCTCTCAAACTGAAAGAATGACTGTTAGTCGGTTGTTATGGAAACAAGTTTGTAACCATTAACTTTTGGTAACAAACATGTACAAATAAAAAGGATGAGTAGACTGGGACACACACACATCATCATCATCATACTGTAAGATCAGAAGCCACTCATGATAGAAGAAAAGTGCCTGATTTCCAGAAGAATTGTTGCCAATGGAGATCACGAACATACAGTAACAGAAGATAAGTAATCTTTAAGTGTATTTGTACTGTTATAGACCATAGGCTGTTCATTTGCTAGGCATTTTGCTTGTTATAGAGATCTGTCAGTCTTGTATTGTATTCCTAAGATTGTAATAGTTTTGTATGTACAGCATCTTTGTATAGTAAAAGCACTTGATGCTAGCTTCCAACAATATTTTTGGTTTAGGGCACCACCACCACCACCCAAGGCCCAATTGATCTGCCCCTGTTTAACAGGGGCATGTAATTACAATTTTTGATATAATATTTCAACGCAGGGCCCGTTCCTGCACCCAACAAGAGTAACTGTGAGAGCTTACAGTGTTGTGGCACCACCACTCAAGGCCCATTTTTCTGCCCCTGTTTAACAGGGGAATGTAATTACAATTTTTGATCTAATATTTCACAGCAGGGCCTGTTCCTGTGCCCAACAAGAGCATCTGTGAGGGGTTACAGTGTTGTGGCACCACCACCACCGCCCAAATTTTCTGCCCCTGCTTAACAGCGGCATGTAATTACAATTATTGATATAATAGTTCACAGCAGGGCCCGTTCCTGCACCCAACAAGAGTATTGTGGCACCACCGCCACCGCCCAAGGCCCAATTTGTCTGCCCCTGTTTAACGGGCATGTAATTAAATTTTTTTATATAATATTTCACAGCAGGGTCCGTTCCTGCGCCCAACAAGAGTATCTGTGAGGGCTTACAGTGTTGTGGCACCACCACCACCAAAGGCCCAATTGTTCTGCCCCTGTTTAATAGGGGCATGTAATAAAATTTTTGATATAATATTTCACAGCAGAGCCCGTTCCTGCACCCAACAAGAGTATCTGTGAGGGCTTACAGTGTTGTGGCACCACCACCAAAGGCCCAATTGTTCTGCCCCATGTAATTACAATTTTTGATATATTTTACAGCAGGACCCGTTCCTGCGTACAAAAGAGTATCTGTGAGGGCTTACAGTGTTGTGGCACCACCACCACCGCCCAATTTTTCTGCCCCTGTTTAACAGGGGCATGTAATAAAATTTTTGATATAATATTTTACAGCAGGGCTCGTTCCTGCACCCAACAAGAGTATCTGTGAGGGCTTACAGTGTTGTGGCACCACCACCGCCCAATTTTTCTGCCCCTATTTAACAGGGGCATGTAATTACAATTCTTGGTATAATATTTAACAGCAGGGCCCGTCCCTGCGCCCAACAAGAGTAACTGTGAGGGCTTACAGTGTTCTGGTACCACCAACACCTAAGGCCCAATTTTCTGCAGAGTATATAGGGCAGGCTGTAGAGTATATATATTACTGTTCAGAGTATATAGTGCCTGGGGGACCCCCACGCCATTTAAAAAAAAATTGGGTGTGTGGTTCCCCTTAATATCCAGACCTGAAGGGCCTGGTATGGATTTTGGGGGTTACATCCATGCCATTTTTTGGGGGGTATTTTTATCTATATTGCCGGGATCAGACACTTCATTCACCTCAAATCTACACTCACGATGCTTCACAGATTTGGCTCCTCCCCTCTAAACGCGTGTCAGCATCTCATTGGCCATCATCAGTAGATGATTTGAGACATGCTGTTTTAAAGTTTTTATCTTGTAAGTGGATTTGTTTTGGGGGATTTTAATAAACATGCAAACAGAGTACACTATGGCACTTGTGTTTGTTGTTTCATGTCTATAACCTACGGAAGTAATAGCGTGATTGAGCACTTATGAGAAAGTGAAGGAAGGTTTGTCTGACGGCAATACAAATGCTGATTACCCACACAGAGGAGCAGTCTGAAGACTGTAGCATTACCATTGGAGAGTAAAGTTGATCCATTGTTGTGGACACGAGGAGTGATTTGTCGATGCTTTTACATTCATCTCTGAGGTGAGCAGGCACTTTAGCTGGTGGAGGTGTGCACTGGATATGGGTCCTTTTGAGGTCAAACACACACAGCGGTGATTGTTTTGGAAGCATTGACACAGCATTGTTTTTTTCTAATTTTTTGACATTTTCATTTTTTAATTTAAAATATTTTTTTGATCATGAAATGTTTAATATAAATTTTGTATGCACATTATTTAATGAGACACAGTGCTGCACTATTTAGAAAACAATAACTTGCATATATGCCTTTAAAATTAGCACTTTTGATTTTTCACGTTCGTGTCTCATAGACTTTACCGGTGTTCGCGTGTTTGAACAAATTTTTTGCCTGTTAGCATGTTCTGCTGCGAACCAAACCGGGGGGTGTTCAGCTCATCCCTATTTATTATTGTCCCCCACTGTGTAACCTTCTCTATTACTATTCCCTCAGTTGTTCACCTGTGTCACCTTCATTGTTCCCCCTGTGTCACCTTCATATCACCTCACTTGTCACCTTCATTACTGTCCCCCACTGTCATACTTCCCAACCTTTTAAGATGGGATTGAGGGACACCTATCAGCAAAAGTATGCAGGAATAGGACACACCCCATTGCCACGCCCCCTTAAAGGAGAATTGTACAAAAAACAAGATTGGTTAAACCCACAAGTGCTTTTTTTACCACTACAATTCCTTTATATTGGCTTTTGGAATTTACAAATGCAGCAATTTAGAAATCAGATTAAAGGTTTAGCGTTGGTAGCACCTCAAAATCAGGGACAGTTGGGAGCTATGCCCACTGTGCCCCCTTCTTCCTTACTATTCCCCCACTTGTTCCCCTGTGTCACCTTCATATCCCCTCACTTGTCAGCTTCATTACTATCCCCCACCGTGTGTCACCTTCTTTGTTCCCGTGTCACCTTCATTACTGTCCCCCACTGTATCACCTTCTTCATTACTATTCCCTCAGTTCCCGTGTCACCTTCATTACTGTCCCCCACTGTGCCACCTCCTTCATTACTATTCCCACAGTTCCCGTGTCACCATCATATCCCCTCTTTTGTCACCTTCATTACTGTCCCCCACTGTGTGTCACCTTCTTCATTTATATTCGATCAGTTCCCCTCTGTTACCTTCATATCCCCACACTGTGTCACCTTCTTCATCACTATTCCCCCAGTTGTTCCCCTGTGTCAACTTCATATCCCCTCACTTGTCACCTTCTTCATTACTATTCCCTCAGTTGTTCCCCTGTGTCACCTTCATACCCCCTCACTTGTTACCTTCTTCATTACTATTCCCTCAGTTGTTCCCCTGTGTCACCTTCATACCCCCTCACTTGTTATTCCCTCAGTTGTTCCCCTATCACATTCATACCCCCTCACTGGTTACCTTCTTCATTACTATTCCCTCAGTTGTTCCCCTGTGTCACCCTTATTACTATTCCCTGTGCCACCTTCATATCCCCTCACTTGTCACCTTCATTACTGTCCCAAAGACCCCCACTTGTGCCACCTTCTTCATTACTATTCCCTCATCTTCTATCTCCTCTGGTAAGTGAGGTCCCTCAGTCGGGCCGCGGGCAGGAGGAGGAGAAGTTGTGCAGTCATCGAATCGATCTGAGCCAGCAGTACAAGATCACTCCCTGCTGCAAGTCGCTCACTCTACATGCCGCTGGGTGGCGAGCAACAGAGAAGGAGGAGGTGGGTAGAGACAAAAGTAAAGACGACCAGTCCCTGCTGCTGCAAGTGCAAGTCCCTCCCTCTGTCTGCATGCCGCCCGGCGCCGGAGGAGGTGGATGGAGGCAGCAGTGCAGTACCAGGCACAGGCCTCACTGGTTGCTAGACTCCAGGTGGGGGCGGCCCTAGCAACCAGTTGCAGCAATGTAGTTAGTAGGGTGGCTATGTCCTCTATTTCATTACAGGACACTGTATTGTCCCGGAATGAAGGTGCCTGGGCACCCAGGACAGACATGTCAATTGCAGGACAGTCCTAGGCAGTCCGGGACACATGGGCACCCCAGTACCAAGGCCAAACATTCCAGGGTATGTATACTTTTGATCAGGGCCATTTGTGTGATTTCGGTTATAACTTAAAAAGGTGTCAAATAACTATGTGATAATAATGGCTTCATAGGATAACTACTATCCTTAAAAAAAAAAAAAAAAGTTTTTTGCATGATCAGTCAATTTTCAATATCCATGCTAAAATGTCACCATTTCTGCCAGGGTATGCAAACTTCTGAGCACAACTGTATGTGTATATACGAGGGGATATAGAGCTGTTTTTTCAGGTTTACACTGCTACTTTTTTTTCTTTACTTATGTTGCTTAATTTTATTGCTATCATAATGGGGGGCCAAAGCCCTTATGTGGTAGCATACTGTATATGGCAGGACTTTACACCACTAATGTCACCTCTGTCCCCAATGAGGCTGATTAAGCACAAATCATGCTTGATCAGCTCCTTCCCCAGGCAGAAGTGCTGAGAAATAGCAGCTCTGAACCCGGAAGTGATGTAATATACGTTGCTTCAATGTTCCATTCAACAGAGGTGGGGACCAGTGAAGGGATGTTCTTCTTGATCTTTCCTCTCTACCCAGTAACACCTGCCATGCCCATCCCAGGCCACAGGTGGAACAGCAGAGCTCAGGATATATGGCAGAGGATAGTAACTTTTGGGGGTTTGTGGAAGTGATCAGGTAGTTAAAGACCAGCCTCGTTTTGAGATTTTGGTGTTTACATGTTTAAAACAGTTTTATTTGCTAGAAAATTACTTAGAAAAAAATATATATAATGTTTGGGGGTTCTAACACCCTAGAGAATAAAATGGCGGTCATTACAATACTTTTTTTCACACCATATTTGCGCAGCGGTCATCTTACAAGCGCACTTTTTTTGAATAAAAAAAAAAATTAAGACAACAGTAAAGTTAGCCCAATTTTTTTTTTATATTGTGAAAAATAATGTTACGCCGAGTAAATTGATACCCAACATGTCACCACGTGTGGTTTGACCACCGTTTTCATATGCAGGCGCTAACCACGTATGCGTTCGCTTCTGCGTGCGAGCTCGTCAGGACGGGGTGTTTTAAAAAAAAAAAATTTTCTTATTTATTTTACTTGATTTTATTTATTTTTACACTGTTTTTTTTTTAAATTTGGGTCACTTTTATTCCTATTACAAGGAATGTAAACATCCCTTGTAATAGAAAAAAGCATGACAGGTCCTCTTAAATATGAGAGCTGGGGTCTAAAAGTCCTCAGATCTCATATTTTGACTTAAATAAAAAAAAAAAAAAAAAAAAAAAACACCACGGCATGGGTTCCCCCTCCAAGAGCATACCAGGCCCTTCTGTCTGGTATGGATTTTAAGGGGAACCCCCACACCGAAAAAACAGCATGGGGTCCCCCCCCCAAAATCCATACCAGACCCTTATCCGAGCACACAGCCTGGCAGGTCAGGGAAGGGGGTGGGAACGAGCGAGCGCCCTCTCCCTCCTGAACCGTACCAGGCCACATGCCCTTAACACGGGGGGATCCTCACACCGTTTTTCGGTGTGGGGGTTCCCCTTACAATCCATACCAGACTGAAGGGCCTGTATGCTCTGGAGGGGGAACCCATGCCGTTTTTTTTTTTTTTTTTTTAATTTGGCATGGAGTTCCCCTTCAAGATTATCAGAGCACAAGTCGCATGCCAAAGTCGGATCAGTCAAGAGGGCGATCCGACTTTAGTGATATTCAATGGGCTGAAGTAGGATCAAAAGTCAGACCAATGTAGTGCAGGGAGCATTTTCAAAGTCAGACCAGTTAAGACGGCTCCCATAGGGAAACTCCAGGTGGGGGCGGCCCTAGCAACCAGTTGCGGCAATGTAGCTAGTAGGGTGCCCACACGTTTTCACACGTCATGTCCACGACGGCGGACTAGGCCGAAGCCGCGGCCTCGCCTAAAAACTCCCGGCCGCAGCTCCTCAGGACCGGCGCGGTGTCCAAAAAAAAAAAAAAAAAAGATTTTTTTTTTGGAGAAAATCGCCCAGCTCTAACGTCATGCGACCAAAAGTGCAGCATGCAGGACTTTCAAAAACACACCGCACCTACAGCACATTTTTTAATGCATATGTTCTGCTTTTTAAACACCAAAAGCATATCTAAAGCCCCGTACACAAGTGCAGCAAAGTCCAGTAAAAATATATGTATACACATAAAAAAGCCTAGTGAAAGTAAGGAAGGATAAAAATAAAAAGTAAACAGTAGTGAAGCTTCAAAATGGCCAAAAAAGTCCAAAGTGCTCAGGTGACTCTTGTATTCAGTGAATCAAGTGACTTCGGTGCTCCCCCTGATGGGTCCCTACTCACCAGCTCCCTGCACCCCTGCAGGGGTAAAGGGCATATATGGATAGCCTGGGATGATTCCTGGTGTCTTTGCTCATGGTCCGTATATGACGCCTAGGGTCTGTAGGGCCTCTGCAGCTCGCTCCACCTGGTTAGGATATCCAGAGGGGTCTTCCCAGGCACTTTTCCCAAAAGTTGATTCGTCAGCTAGTCAGAGGTGGATCCTCATAGAAAGAGATAGGACTCCCAGTGTGTAGTAGTATAAAACTTTTATTTAAAAAAGGTTAAAAGCAAAAAAAAAAAAAAAAAAAAAAAAAAAAACACAAAAAGTTTTCCTTAACAGGGAAGACTGAGTAACATAAGACGAAAGAATGAAAGAAGGCAAAGTGTAAGGGCGCCGGTTTGCGGCGTGTGTACCAGCTGCGTTCCAGCCCCCTACTAATGACGTAACAGCGTAGCCACGTCTTACGCGTTTCGTCATTGGACGTTATTAAAGGCGGTGCCAGCATGCTACTTGTCATGTCTAATAAGTCAAGCGGACATGCGGGGCTCCTCCCCCTCCCACAAAAACTTAACCAATAGTAACACTCGTTGCAAACAAAGGAAGAGGGGGCGTAAATAGAAAGTATATGATAGACCTCTATGGGGAAGAAAACAGAATGCGCGCGCATACTAGCGGCATTGTCCCTCAGGTCAATAGAATAAATTAAATAGGGTAAAACGCCCCTCTGCATCTGCGCTCACCTAATAACTGTATATGACAGACAGTACAAAAGAAGGCATACAGTATCAGTCATAAATAAAAAATACAAATACAGTCATGCATATACCTGTGTGCGTATTCAAGGATAGATATAAATGCATTACTAAAGAAAGGGGATCATATACAGCTAGTTTTTTTCCGGAGTAGATGGTTTCTGTCCATTTTCATAATTTCCAGTTTTAGCTTCACAAGGTTGTCAAGTACATATCCTTTTTCATGAAATCTTTGTATAAGGATATCAGCCTGTACATCAAAATCTTCAATTGAATTACAATTCCTGCATATCCTTAATAATTGACTCTTAGGGATGTTGCACTTCCACTTAGGAAGGTGACAACTGGACGTGGGAATATATCCGTTTCGGTCAGTTGTTTAAAAAGAAGGTACGGGTGCATAAGGTGTCCTCCACTTTAAAAACCTCTAAATCCAGATAGTCAATTTTCTATTTATATGAGTGTATTCTTTTAGTCCTTAGTCCCACAGGGTTCATCATTCACACGTGGCCTCTTGATGCACTATTCACATTATTAATGGTTTAAGATTTGGGGCTTACACCAATCCCCCTTATCAATTTCATATCACTTCTCCTTATATGGACCTCTTTACCCACATCTATCTTTTTAGAGGAGGCAAGCTTCCTTTTTGGTATAGTTTTCTGGTATAGTGTCTTGACTAGTTAGTTTTTCTTTTCTGATCAACTGTCTTTATAAAGGTTTACTGGGTAATATGTGGGTTTGTCCAGGAGCTGCAGTATTTAGTGCCTAGGATGACCACATGGGACCTGTATACGATCCACTTTCTTTAGTAATGCATTTATATCTATCCTTGGATGCGCACCCAGGTATATGCATGACTGTATTTGTATTTTTATTTATGACTGGTACTGTATGCCTTCTTTTGTACAGTCTGTCATATACAATTATTAGGCGAGCGCAGATGCAGAGGGGCGTTTTACCCTATTTAATTTATTCTATTGACCTGAGGGATGATGCCGCTAGTATGCGTGCGCATTCTCTTTTCTTATCCATAGAGGTCTATCATATACTTTCTATTTACGCCCCCCTCTTCCTTTGCTTGCAACGAGTGTTGCTATTGGCTACGTTTCCGTGGGAGGGGGAAGAGCCCCGCATGTCCGCTCACCTTATTAGACGTTACAAGTAGCATGTTGGCACCGCCTTTTAGAACATCCAATGACGAAATGCGCAAGACGTGGCTACACTGTTACGTCATTTCTGGTATGGAAGTAGGGGGCTGGAACGCAGCTGGTACACGCTGCGAACGGGCCACCTTACACATTGCCTTCTTTCATTGTGTTACTCAGTCTTCCCTGTTAAGGGAAATTTTTTTGTTGTTTTTTTGCTTTACTTAAACATAAGTTTTATACTACTACACCCTATCTTTTTCTATGAGGATCCACCTCTGACTAGCTGACGAATCAACTTTTGGGAAAAGTGACCGGGAAGACCCCTCTGGATATCCTAACCAGGTGAATTGAGCTGCAGAGGCTTTACAGACCCTAGGCATCATACGGACCACGAGCAGAGACACAAGGAATCATCCCAGGCTATCCATATATGCCCTTTACCCCTGCAGGGGTGCAGGGAGCTGTGAGTAGGGACCCATCAGCGGGAGCACAGAAGTCACTTGATTCTCTGAACAGAAGAATCACCTGAGCACTTTGGATTTTTTTGGCGCTTCACTACTGTTTACTTTTATCCTTTCCTACTTGCACTAGGATTTTTTTATGTGTATACACACATTATATATATATATATATATATATATATATATATATATATATATATATATATATATATATATATATATATATATATATATATATATATATATATATATATATATATATATATATATATATTAATATTTTTTTTTACTGGACTTTGCTGCACTTGTGTCTATATAAATAATATTTTTTATATATTTTCTATATGCTCTTTATTTTCTGTTTACAAAATTTCTTTATGGTATATGGCCCTTTATGAGGCATAGTTTTTGATATACTGAGATTACTTTTATCTGACACTTATATCTCACTATTTTTATCACTCCTATTTTTATCACTTCGATTGTGCTCATTTTGTTTATTTTACAAACACTGTTATGTATGCATGGTTTCTGCACCATTAGGGGTAATTTTCACATATATACAGTTACATTTGGTACATACACTTTCACCTGACTTAACCTTACCTGTTAGCCAGTAGGTAGCGCCACTCACCCCATATTTGCATATCATTAATCCTTTTTAGTTTCTTTTTAGGGACCGATTAGGGGGGGCTGCAACCTGATAGTATATTGCTATTATCCTACAACATTTGACCCGTGTGTAAAGGTCCTCGTTTGACAGAAGCTGACCTCACAAATCGGCTTCTGTCAAATGAGCGTGCTGGAAAACCAGCAGCCGATCGGTGCTCATAGTCATGGGTTGAAAGCGCCGACCAGTGTGTTTTGGCGAGGGGACAGTCCCCCTGTCAGAACACAATAGCACAGCAGGGAGATTGATGTACTAACAATCACATAGTTAGTACAGGGCCCTCCTTGCAAGCTGCTCGTTTTTTTTTTTCTTTCAGCCTGCTGGGTTAAACAAAAATTAACTGACCATTTGTACCAGACTTTAAACCGATCAATGTCAAAAGGCCCTAAAGCTGCTACCGAGATAACAAAAAATTTGAGAGAAAGCGGCATAGATACACAACCGATGGACACAAATACGTTTATCACAAGACCCAAATTTTATAATTTAGTTTATTGCAAGAAAATGGCTACATCTTCTTCAACAAATCATTGCAGCGTCTTAATAAAATATTTAGCATCTGTTAAGTACAAGTAGTAGGAGTTCATGTAAGAAGAAACATAACATGAACATACAATAAGTGATTTAGGTTTTTGCTCCAAAAGCCAATGCAGCAACAATTAGGGGTTAGAATAAGATCACAACCTGAAAAGAACCAGTCACTTCTGAAAAGACTCCTTACATGGTGAAATTATTATAAATTTCAGAAACCCAACCAACGGCAGGCGAAGATTAACCTCATCCAGGAAAGCTGGAACGTTAGAACCACTCCTTCTCCAGGTGACAATGCTCTCTTGCTACAAGTGGCATCATGCTTAATTAATACTAATATGTTACAGGTTGAATCTGCATGCCCTTCACTTATACAATTTCTTCTCATGCCACTGAAAATCATTACTACCTAGCAAAAAAAGGAGGATGACATTTGTTCTGCTGACCTAATCAGACTGGATGGAAATCCTGAAACTGAGATAGCTTGTCTGTGCTGTAAAAGACACAAAAGACAGGGCTTGGTTTTTTTTCAGCAAGCCTGTGTAAATTAGCCCCAAAAATAATAGGGAGCTTTGAAACATGCACTTCGTACACTACTATGACTTGAACAGTTAATTTTTCACTTTAAGGGGCTTTAAATACCTTTAGTATCATACCAATATTCTAAGTTTAAGTGACTGGTACTCTTTAGGCAACTGAAAGGGTACACATGATGAATTAGTTATCCTTAAAATTAAAGTCAGTGCATCACAGTATTAATAATGACATCATTTTTCTCTAAGTGAAAAATTGTTAAATACACCATTAAATATGGAGCTACAGTATTAGTTATTGTCCATTATTATCTGCTTCATTAATTTCTTCCTTTTCAGAAATCTTTGAACCATACTTCATCTGTAGTGAGCGTCCAAGATAGCGCCAGTATTCTTTTCGAATTGTATCTTTTTCTGTGGCAAGAAGTTCACAAAGCTGAAAAAGAGAGAGACAAAAGCACGTAAAGTGGTTGTAATACATTCTCTGCATTAAAGGTAAAAAACCAACCTGTCCCTGTCAGCTCCCATCTGAAATACTTACCTGATCCAGGCCTTGATCCAACACTGCCTGTCTGCAGCAGCAGCAATGCTGTTCTTCCCCCTTTTCTCACAGGAGGCTCAACAGCAGCAGCTGCTGTCAATCAAATCCTATTAACAGAGAGGGGGTGGGGCCTAGTCATACTGTGTGCATCGATAGAATCACACAGTGCGGCTTCGGAGCAATCACTCAGAGAAAAGGAAGAGTCTAGAAGAGGAGGATTGGGGATGCTCTGGGCAAAACTATTGCACAGAGCACACAAGTATGTAAAGTTTATTATTTTAGAAAAATAAAAAAAAAATGTAACTTTTACAATCACTTCTTCCATCAGATGAATTAATAAAAACACAACCTAATAGAATCCAATGACTCCAGACAAAAACATTTAAATATTTCTGGCTTACCAAGCTGGAGTGTCTGTAACCATAATAGCCAAATTTTGGGCATTTCAAGAGAAAACAGTCACCATGGTAATGACTGCATACACAAAACATGGCAAGACTTAAATCGGAAAGGAAACCTTACTAAAAAAGGTAAGAATTGGTTTGTTTAGTTTAAGTGTCGGTTCACACTGAGGCAGCACGACTTGCAGCGCGACTGCCTCAGGCGACCTGGATACGACAGGAGCGGCGACTTGTAAAACGACTTCTGTATAGAAGTCAATGCAAGTCGCCCCCAAAGTAGTACAGGAACCTTTTTCTAAGTCGGAGCGACTTGCGTCGCTCTGATTAGAGCAGTTCCATTGCACAGAACGGGACGCTACTTGTCAGGCGGCTAAGTCGCCTGACAAGTCGTCCCAGTGTGCACTAAGAATTGCAGCTCTTCCATAGATGATAGCTTTGTGAAGTTCTCTGAAGACTGCTTTTGTAAAAACAGGGTCTTGATGGATATGGAGTTCCGCTTTCCCTTTTTTGCTGTACTGCTAGTTTGAGGCCGTTCGGCACCAATTCTTATTCGTGTTCAGCGGCTCCATTTTATTCTACTTTAGTTTTTGGCCACCTTATTTCTTTGCTAGGGAAATTGTGCCATGCTTTTCTAATGCAATTTTAACTTTGGAGACTGTTGCTCTTTTAGACGCCAAACAATTTGGCTATTATTATGATTGCAGCCGCTTACTGACCACTCATACTAACCACAATGGGGGAATTTACTAATGCTAGAGTAGAATTTGCAGCATCTGAAGCTGTACATAGTAACCAGCTTTTAACTGCAGTTTGATCAGGTAAAGCAGAGCTCCACCCAAAAGGGGAAGCTCCGCTTGTTCACACCCCCACATTCGGCATTTTTTCAGGGGGGGGGGGGTGTTTGACAGGAACCCGCTCCCACTTCCTGGGCACGGCGATCTGCGTCATGTCGGATAACCGCGCCCCCCCCACCCTCTGGGACCTGTGTCCCAAAAGATGACAGGACCAATCAGAAAACGCAGCACGACTCACACATGCGTAGGAGGAAACCAACAGAAAACAACCTGCAGGTTCACAGCCGGTTTCCCTTACTTGCAATGCCGGTGCCTGCACCCGAAGTCGATGGATGAATCGGCTTGGGTGCCGACATCGTGGGATTCCTGGATAAGCAAGTGTCCTTACAGTATTTGTAGCTGCTGACTTTTCATTTTTCTTTTTCCCAGACTGAAACTCCGCTTTAAGGTTTTAAAATTGGAGATCTGGAAGAGTAAGCGTTAGGTTCCGCCCCGAAAGTATTGGACCGGTTTATCCTTTTTTAATGCAAAAAAATTGCCATCCAGTGGAAGAAATCAGAGCCCCCCCCCCCCCCCCCCCTTAAGCATTGCCCATGTATAAACTTACCTATACTGCCAGAGGTTGTCCAAAACAATTTGATAGAATATGGTCGGAATGGACTTCTAAGGTTTCAGGGGAGATTAAAGTTTAACAAGACTGGGAGGTACACCACCCATGAGCTTACACATAGGTGACCCGTGTTATATCCTCCTTTATGTTTGCATTCTTCTTCATTTTGATTGGATTGAGAGGTTTCTTGTAAAATGCCCTAATCACCAGCTGTTTTGTTACCATGGTGTTATCTGGTAATTGTTTATTCTCTGGGTATACAGATATGTCCTTCTGTCTGTCTATATTATTGTCATTTGATATTGCAAACGAAATGTTATATACCCATTCTTTGGCATGTTGTTAATGCTTATTTGAAAACTAATAAAATACCTTAAAAAAAAATTAAATAAAAATTACGTTTTAAAATTAAAGCTAGACTCTGATTGGTTATCATATACAACTGCTCCAGATTCTAAATGTGTCTTAGTAAATTCCCTTTAACGTAGAATAGACCGGCAAACAACCAAAAGAGCATAGACAAAGAACAGATGACCAAAATGTAGTCACAACTTAT